>PVIH01017016.1:0-43436 GCA_004025045.1 Sigmodon hispidus
CATGGATGAAGACTGGGAGATGGCAAGCCCATGGATGAAGACTGGGAGATGGCAAGCCCATGGATGAAGACTGGGAGATGGCAAGCCCATGGATGAAGACTGGGAGATGGCAAGCCCATGGATGAAGAACTATTATTCAAGCACGAAGAATGCTTAAAACCCATCGGCAGTAGAATCTCACCAAAGAGTGAACCTTCCAGAAAATGTGCAAAAGAAAAGCCATTCTACATATAATGCCATCCGAGAAACACAAAACAATGACACACTTCTGCACATTTTATAGAATGATCAGGCCCAAGCACACCCAAACCACTAAACACAAAAGAGGACACAGAGCACCCAGAACTCTCTTTCCATTTGGAATGTGAACTATTAGGACCACTTTGGAAAATGGATTGGTAGTTTCTCATAAAAACATACATATTTTATTTTACTTTAAAAATTTATTTATATCTTAGGTATATGAGCATTCTTCATGTATAACTGCAGGCCAGAAGAGGCCACCAGATGATTGTGAGCCACCATGTAGTTGCTGGGAATTGAACTCAGGACCTCTGGAAGAACAACCAGTACTCTTAACCTCTGAGGCATCTCTCTGGCCCCCATATTTTATTGTATTTTTTTACTAAATACATTCTTACTACATCATCCAGTAACCATACTCCTTTAAACTGATTCAAAGATGAAACTTAGGTCTACACATGAATATTGATGGAAGCTTTATTTATAACTAACAAAACTCAGAAACAACCAAAATGTCCTTTTATCAGTGGATAGATAAACTGTGGTACATCTAGAAAATGGAATATTATTCAGAACTGAAAATCAAAGTATGACCAAGTCACAAAAAGGTGGGAGAAAGTTGACTGTATGGAACTGTGTGAGAAGAGCCGATCTGAGAAGGCTGTGTGCTGCGGCATTCCAACAAGAGGAGGGAGACAGCAGGAAGACCAGTGGTCACTACGGATGAAGGCAAAGAAGTGATGAGAAGCCAGAGTGTGGCGGTCGGAGTAGCAGGGAAATAACTGTCTGGTACTATAGTCACAGATGCATGTCACTATATGGTTTAGGTTTGTTTTTTCCTAAAGAACCAAGAGAAAACCGTAATGTCAGCTGTGAGTTTTAAATGACTATGTCTCACTGAAGGTTCATCAATTCCATGAGTTTTACCACTCTGACTGACAGTAGGGGAGGTTATACATGTGGAGGATGTGTGGGAAGTATACAGACTGTGTGATTAGTTTTTCTACAAACCCAGTTTTTCTATGGCACAGTCTCCCTCCCTCCCTCCCTCTTTCCCTCTGTCCTCCCCTCCCCTCTTCTCTCCTTCTCTATTTCTTTCCCTCTCCTTCCTTCTTTTTGCAAGTCTGCACTAAATCCCAAGTCGCTCTTCTTGGCCTACAGAGCATCGTCATTCAGGAAAGCCTTGGCTGATGACTGTCCCCAGAGGCCACCATGCTGCCCTTCTTCCCAGGCTCACACTGTGCTGGCTGTCTGTTAGAGTGTCTTTCAAAGCCTCCTCTTTTGAGCTGATAACATGGCTCCTTCTGCCAAGGGTCAGGTATGGGGTATCCCAGGAACATTTTACCTTGAAAACATTGGCAGAAGATATCCCTCCTCATCCAGTGCTGGGAATCATTTATTAAACCACGCATCAATTCACACAAAGCTTATCAGATGACCCAAACTCTCCTGAGCTTAGCTGATAGGTGATCTTTCTGAGGAAAGTTTCAGAAGAATTGCCTCCCCATCCTGCAGGCTGCTTCCCTGTTCCTATTTAGGACAGAGGAAAGAGTTAAAAAGATGAAGGGCACATAGAGCCTTAAGCCTAACTAAAGGCTGATGCATCATCTTCTTACCGGAAAGTCAGAGCTCTGTTCACTCCAGACTCACTGCTTTCCCAGCAAGATTCACAAGCCCTCTTGGTTTAATCCAGATGTTCCAAATACCACATCAGACAGTTCACAGCACATACCTCTGGATTACCTGCAGCTCGAACTCAGAAGAGATGAGCAGCCATAACTACCAAAAAAAGAGAGAAATATTTCTAGAATCAGTGCATGCCATTCAGGTAGCAGCTGACAGCATCAGGACAATGATGTGATGAGCAGAAAGAATTGGAAAAGTGCAAGGCCAGACAATGTCCAGGCAAGCATTGTCATTCCACAGTAGCCCTAGGGGTTGGCACTGAATTGATGTGTAGTTTAATAAATGTTCTCAGCACTGGAGGAGGAGGGAATGAAGAAGTGGGAAGCGGAGCTCTCCTACTGGGTCAAAAAAAGGGCTTTACCAAGAAGACAGCACCCGCTGAAGAGAACGCAGAATGGCCATGGATGGCATCTTCTGGGGGTTTGAAGTCTGATGGGAAGTTATTGTTTTGTTAAGGTTGATGAGACAGGATGTTACCAGATCTGATGAGACCTGAAGTGACAGATATGGCCCGAATAAAAGCTGAGAGAGAGAGCAGGTCAAAGCAGGCCAGGGCAGAGGGGAAACACCCTCACTTTCTGAATTACTTGTGTGTCTGGATTGAGGAGAAAGGAGCTCAAGTACACTGATGGTAGTCCACGGAGGTCAGCCTCCATGGCCTAGAGCCAGAAGAGGACAGTGTAAGGGCCCGGGCTGAGACAGATGGCAAATAACTGTCAAAGTGGATTGCCAGCCAGTGTCTTTAATGAATCAGAGGAGCAGCAGGGCTGCCACTGGACTCAAATGAGCAATCGTTAAATGGGAGTCCTAGGTTGGTCTCTCCTCCTTGCTCTGCATTGGTATCCTCCATGCAAGCAGGCAGGGCTGACCACATGGCTTCTCTGCCCCAACCTCAGCCCAGCAGCTACATTGCTGTTAGTGCTCTGGGGGATCCTGTTCCTGGAGTTTCCCTTACAAGGCTCTGGAGAATGTAGAGGCCAAATTCACTGGGGTGGGGGTGGGGGGTGGGGTGGGGGAAGCTTTATAGATAGCAAGGGGCCAAAGGCCAAAAAGACATTATCAAGGACCAGGGAAGGGTGTCTCAGCAAGAACTTTAATTTCTTTCACGGTTCAGTTTCTCCCTCTGCTATGGGGTTAAGGAGAAGAAAGAGAAAACTTTCACTCTTTACTTCCAAGTGGAACATAGGAAGGAATGAGAATTGGAATGGTCTTTCTCAGTGCAGCTGCAAACTTGAACTCTGGTGACCGAAAGGACTGTTTGGGCTGAAAGTACAGACTACACAACACATCTCCTTGGATGTTCAGACATGCAGTGCAATGAAAGAGGCCTCTTTTCTCATTGCAAGGCATACACAGCAATGGTCCAGCCAAAAGGACACATTTGACAAAGTGGGGTCCTTTTAACTTTCCACCATCATTACATTTTGATAGCTGCTGGAATTTAGGAACCCCTTTTTAAATTTTGTTTTTGAGGTTATAATATAATTAAAATATTTTTCTCTTTTCTCTTCTCCCATATACTCTTCCTTGCTCTACTTCCATTCAGGGCCTCCTTTGTTCATTAATTGTTTTTGCATATGCATGCAGTAGAGCTGGCCCTGGTGATGGAGGAGTAGATGAGCTGACTCCAAGGATATGAGAGTAGGAGAATCGTACCAGCCTGGTGGTGAGGGTGAGGGAGAGCTGGCACCCAGATGCAGAACCAGAGCTATGAGTTGGCCCATCCCAACATCCACCTCATCTGTCAGATGCTGGAGCACAAGAAGGGCCCAGTCTGGTAGCCCTAAAGTTATAGATCTCCATGACACTGGTCAATAACAGGATATCCAAGAGGAGCCGAGTGAGGGCCCAGCATTGATGGTGTAGTAGAAACCAGATGCCTCAAAACAGAGCAATGACTCATTGCAATGAACACTTGCAAGTAATAATATATGGATAAAGGGCTGTGTGACTCACTGTGTCACACTACAGCATCCATAATGGATCTTTTCCCCTTCCTTCCTCCCTCCCTCCCTTCCTCCCTCTCTTCCTTTCTTTTCTTTAAAATTTTATCTTGCTTAAATTGTTAAATTGGGGTGGGGGAGGAAAGGTTGCGAGGGCAGAGGACAGATGGGAAGGGATGGGGAGGTGAGTGGGATCAAGATGCATTATGTGAAATCCATGAAGAATCAATTAAAAGTTAAATCTGAAAAACTAAAAATTAAACAATGTTATTGCATGCATATATCCATATGTTTATATGCATATATTCCTAAATATAACCTGGTCCATATATAGTGTTACTTGTGTGTATGTTTTCAGGGATGGCCACAGGTAATGGACAACCAATGGTGAGCTCTTCTCTGGGAAAGGACCATGTCTCCTGTTTCCAGCTTCTATAGTTGCCTGTAGTTCTTTTGTAGGGTTGAGGCATCAGGATCTTTGCCCTGTCCACTGTGGCATGCTCCTTTGGTGCCACCCTTGTTCAGCTCATGTTTAGGCAGTCATGTTGGTAAGATTTTACAGATGTAGCTAACTGATGCTACCAGGAGACACAATCTCACAGCAAACTCCTTCACCCTCTGGCTCTTACAACTCTATATCCCTTCTTCTGAAATATCCCTGAGCCTTAGGTAGGGACCGCTTTGTAGCTGTATGCACTGGGACTGGGCTCCACAAGTCCGGATTTTGGTTGGTTGTGGATTTCTATAGTGGTGTCTATCTGTTGCAAAGAAAAGTTTCCTTGATAATGGGTGAGGATCACACTTACCTGTGGGTGTAAGGACAGATGTCTATAGATTGCTGTTAGGGATAATGCTGGTTCAGTAAATTAGAGGTTGTAGATTCTCCTCCAGTATCTATGACTTCATTAGCACTGAGCAGATTTCCAGTAGTAGACATGGTTTTCCTCTTGTTGAAACGGTCTCTGTTTCCTAAAAAAATAAAGAAATGTTTGAAAGGCTGAGTTTTTCTTGGAAAAACACTAAAGTAAGATAGTTCTACTCTCCACCCTAAGTCACTGCATAGCCCTGGCTTGTGTCCTTGTGATGTTGGGGACAGTGTGGTTCATCCTATTTTTTCTCTGTTTCTTGTGAGTTTGCTGGTTGGTGCTTCCTCTGGGCAGAATTTCATGTGATTAAGCAGGATGATAGAATTTGGTCACATCATGTGACTTTGCCAGGCAATGTCTGCATCCCAGTGGTTCCATGGGAAGAGCCACTGTCTAGGGTGGACAATCTACTTTGGCTTCGATTGTAGGCAGAGCTATCTGTTTCCGAGAAAGAACTACAGGAGGCCACCATGAGAGCATGTGCTGCCCATTGTGGTGCATGGCCATGAAATGGCTCCCATTAGTTCATGGGTTTGCCCCACCCACCCATGGTGGTGCTGTTTTGGAAGGTTGTAGGACCTTTAGGAGATAGAGACTTATCGGAGGAGATATGTCACTGGAGGTAGCTTTGGAGCTTTGAGGTTTGGATGTCTGGCCCCATTTCCTGTCTGGTCCTTACTTCCTGGTTCTTTCCACCATGCCTCCTTGTCACCATAGACTGTATCCCCTCAAGCTCTGAGACAGTAAATGTATCCCCTCTTATGCTGCTTCTTGTCAGGGTTTTGATCACAGAAATGAGGAAAGTAGTTGATATGTCCACTAATATCCCCTAATGTCAGAGAGGGAGGCCAACAGCTCAGAAGGGAGGCGTGGCAAACCCAAGACCACAGAGCTACCTGAAGGATGGGCCAGAAAAGTATGAAGGTCTCCTGAGCCACACCTTATGTGATGGGTCATATGTTTGAAAAGCTCCGGAGAACCAAGGGTTAACTGCCCCTCTTCACAATGGATATACCTTTAAGATTTTCAGTGATTACAATAGTATGAAAATCTTTCTCATTACAAAACTTTAAGCAATTCAGATTGTGTGAAATAACAAGAGAAATCCCTGTACCATCTCAACCCACTGAGTTAATAACTTTTTAGTTTGCAGGGATGCATCTAGAACTTTCTTTCAATGACTACATGAAGTACATACATACATATATATGCTTGCAGGCTGGATTCAAGCTTATACACGCCTTTATTCTTCTTATTCTACTTTAGAATCGATGGACAATCTCCTATGTTCACACATAATACACGTCTGAAAGGATGTTAAAAGCTAAATATGCAGAAGTGGATAGCAGATATACATCTTCAAAGGTGATTGCAATTCAGAGTTCTAAATTACACTGGCATCTCATTGTCAGTCTTACTTTGTTCTTAGGTATCACAGCTGAACACCAACCTCAGCAGCTTATGTCCTGTGGGTAGCAATCCCTTGGTAAAGACTTGTTCTGCACAGTGTCCCAGCAACTTCTTTATTTCAATTCCATTAAGCATGTAAGACCCTGTCTTCTTGAAAATATCTCCATTTTAATTTCTTGTTTTACTTCTCATTTTATAAGACAATGAGGCACATTGTAATAAAATGTTTATGTACAATCATCTGAACAGGTCTTGCTATGCTGAGATGGCCGTGTTCCTTCAGTTGGGCTGAGGACCACTGAACAGCGACACTGTAAACTCAAGCATATATTCTTTTGAGTTGTAAAAATCTAAATCACACATTGGAATTATGGCTAGGAGAATCTTAATGTTCAGGGTTGGGGATTATTAACAAATTTCATCAATGAAACCACGATCACATATCATAGATTTTTAAATTTTTTTGTTCAGGCTGATACAGCTCATTGAAAAGAAAATCAGTGGAGAGGAGCTTGGTGGTTAAGATACCAAGTACTCCAAGGCTCTGAGTCAGGTTCACGATGGCTAAAAACTATCTGTAACTCCAGCTCCACAGGCTTCAGTGCTTTCTCCTGGCCTCAGGCAACTGTGCATATGCCCCCAACCCCGACAGGTACATATACACACACAATTAAAAACCAAGAAAAAATTTTCACTTAATTCTCAAATTAAATAATTTTTTAAAAAAGAAAACCCATTCAGTGGGGAAGCCTGGGCAGCTCCCAGAAGCACTGGATGGCTGAAGAACAAGGTTTGGCACTCTGTTTGGCAGACAATGGTCAAGCTCACTTGGCAGAACCATCCTTATGAGAAAACACCATTGCAGCACCCATTGTTGCCTTTGGGAAGCTCTGGGAACCGCAAACATACACAAATAATAAAATAATAAGAAAAGCTGTTAGGTTTACAGTGTTTTAATGATTTCAAACATCACATGTGTGTGCGTGCCCACATATACAAATGGGTAACCCATACTCGACATGATGTTTTTATTGAGTAAATAAAATACTGAACCTGTCAATAGAAAGCTTAGTGTATTAGTAATTCACAAAGTCTATACATAGATTTTTCAGGCTATTGATGTGAATGTTATGTGGTTAGATCTTCATGACCTATTTTGTGACATTCCACAAGCCTTTAGTAATACTCAATTAATCAGCAACATGTCTGATGCATGTTGTTGCAATAACTCTATCACTCTTGCAGGTATTGTAGCAACATGGAAACGATGGGAACTGTGTATAGTATATAGCCTGCGTCAGTACACAACACCCCTGCCAAGTGGAGTGAGGGACACTGCATGAAAGTGCTTCCAATACTCTTTGTGGACCTGTGATTCATTTGTCTAAGACAACCAATTAGGAAACATAAGCCTGGTTCTCTCTCCAGAGCAGCAGCGAGGCAGCTACAGAGACAGCTACTAAGTACATAAGAAATGTACGTGGAATTCTGTGGCATTTTGCGTTCCCAACTCTGCCCAGTGGCCAGTGGCTCCTCCTCCCAAGTGACATATTGATTGGCAGTACATGCTGGCTGAGTATGATTGTGTTCAGTATTTTGAGTTCATCATCTGTTAGACTATTCGTATTGTCATCCCAGGCCCAGACAGTATCAAATTGGAGGCAGTAGTGTAGAAAATTATGAAGAAATCAAAAAAGACCACAGCTGTGAAATGAATCAGGCCAGCAGCCCCTGGTTAGCGCTTCTCCTCATGTGAATACCCTGACTCTTTTTCCTTGCCTTGGCAGCAGGTCTTGGAGTCAGGGGTGCCCTGGGATGATTACAGATCAATTCTCACCTTGCTTTGAAATTAGGCACAAGGTGTCCCCAAGAGTGGCTGATTTTGCTATCCTAGGAACCATGTCACAAACCTAAGACTGTGGGTGGCTCGTCAGGTCTGACAGTGAAGAAGCAGAATGGAAATAAGATTAATGTGGCTGGCTGTGTACGGCAGTCTCACTCTCCTGGGGAGCTAGGGATAGCCCATTCCCTCAGGTCTTATGAGCTGCTCATGAATCGCATCCCTCCAGGTGGATCTGTGACCAGGACTAATAAAAGCATGCTGTGTTGCAAGCTGGCATAGTGTAGGTGCAGCTCCACTATCATGGAGAATTTCATGTATCATCAGAGGAAAAAGTCTTAACAAATTACATGTCTGAAAAGATGGCTCAGTGAATAAAAGCACTTGAATGCAAGTGTGGGGACCAGAGTTCAGATCCATAGAACCCACATAAAGCGGAGTGCAGCATATATATGTCTACAGTCTCTGCACTCCTACAAAAAGAGGGGAAGCAGAGACAGAAGAACCCCCAACACACAGCACAGAAGCTTGCGGGCCAGCTGACCTGGTGTTTGCAGCACTGAGGAACAAGAAACCCTCTGTCAAACAAGATGCACATCAGGAACTGACACCTGAGGTTGACCTCTAACCTCAGCATGCACACCATCACACAAGAGTATCCACCCCCATCCCTCTATAAAATGATGTGTAGGCAGCCTGCATCTCCTCCCCATGCTAACCACTGGCTCATCTGTCATGTACCTGGATGGTCAGCATGTTTGTGTTTGCTTAGAATACCTGTACTGGCTGTAAATGAGGCCTTCACTGTGATGTTAATAAGACTAGGGTGGCCTTTCTTCCTAGTTTAGAAAGAGCATTCTGCCTCCCTTCCCTAGCTCACTGAGAGCCTGGCTGGGAAACTTAGGTTTACAGAATGTACCTGTCTTGAGAGGTAACCTAAAATTTCCCAGAAATGTTACTCTGAGGTGAGGTAATATCTGAGTTAAAGCACTTGCCTTTTAAGCAGGAAGGCCTGGGTTAAATTTCTTCAGAACCTTATAAAAAGCCAGGCATCCTGGTGTATGCTTGTAACTAGCTGGGGAGATGAGACAGGTGGATCCCTGGGGATAGGGGCCAAGTAGCCTAGTTTAGCCTGCTTGGCAAGATCCAAGGTAGTGAGAGGCCCTGTTGCTCTGTGGCCTACCTATACACATGTACACATATACATCCACACTCATACAGACACATGCTTACACATGGATACACATACAAAAACACATCATGCCATGAGATGGTAAGTGAAAACATGCTCCCTGCACCTGTTTCAATGCCTGCTGAACCTGGACCACAAGACAGAAGGCATATCCTGAGAGTGCCTACTAGCAGGAAGTCCTCCTGGCCACTGCCCTCTTCTGTGAGATTCCTGAAAGCTACAGGAGAGTTTTTAACCCTTTCTACCCCAAGAATTCTACCCTATCCCATACCTCCTTATACTGGCTTCCCTTTAACCAGGTGGGCTCCAATGGCAGCAATAGTCTCCCCTAGGGTGAAAGGGCAGAGACTCTTTCCTCTGCTTGGGAAATTCTGCCCCTTTATAAGCTCATCTCGTGAGCTTCTTAATCATAACTGGTTGGGGAAATCCAAGGGCTACTCACAGAGCTTACCACCATACACCCCAACAAAGGCCAAGTGAGGAGAGCCACACATGCATGCTCAGCAGGCTGCAGTAAGGTGCTCTGGTCCCTGACCAGAATAGTGTCCTAGAAGACCAGTGTGACAGCTTTCTGTTACTGTGACAAAAATATCTTAAAAGAAAGAAAGGTTTATTTTGGCCCATTGTATAGTTCATGGCCAGTTGACCCCATTATTTGGGGGTTTGATACACACACACACACACACACACACACACACACACACACACACACACGCATTAGTGGGAAACTGAACCTTGAGACATATCCTTTTTTTTTAAATTAGAGAAATGTTATTAAATTTAATTATCTTTAAATACATAACCATTTCCCACTCCCAGCCAGCCACTTGGCTGAAGAAGGGACGACGCCATTCTCTCCATCCTGGGGGGCTGCATGTCTAAAGCCTGAGATGGTGAAGACAGAGTATAAAATACTATTTACAGAGGGGAAGCACTATTGTAACCTCCAGACACACCCATCCCAGGGGACTTTTTGTTTTTGTTTTGTTTTTAAAAAGCCCCTGGAAATGTGCTGAGGATAGAAAACAGTCCCTTTTTTTAGAGTGGGGTCTCTTCAGAACCATCAAGGGACTGGAAGCGCTAAGGTTTACCAGGGTCAGGAGGAGAGTGGACAGCACCTCAGGTCCCACCAGGGATGGCTGGCCCATCACCCCGTGAGTCAGAGCTTTTATGAACATTCATTCAACATGGATGACAGATTTAAATGTAGGGTGTAAAACTCCTAATTTTTTTTTTAAATAGGAGAGAATCTTTAGCGTTGTTGATTTAGAAAAAAAGGAATTTATACAATGTTGACAAATTTGTGTCATTATTAAGTCATTTGCTCTACAAAAGACTTGTTCAAAGGAAGAGTAAAGAAGCTGTAGACCAGAAAAAACCACTGTGAGCCATGGCCAAAGCCTAGCTTCTAGGACACATAAGGACTCCCAAAGCTCTTAAGTATTTCTTTCTAAAATTCCATTTATAAAAGGTTCAAAACGAATACAATGGCTCACATTTGTAATCCTAACACTTGGAAGATTGAGGCAGGAGGATTGCCTCGTTCTAGTCTAGTATTCACCACATAGAAAATAGTTGAACATTATGAAAAACATTTTGTCAAAGAAAACATGTCATTATTTATATAGTGAAAGGTTGGGGCTGGAGAAATGGCTCAGTGGGTAATGTGCTTGATGCTGAAGCATGAGGACCTGAATTTATAACCCCAGAACCCATGTAAAAAGTGTGTCTCTAATAATCTCAGAGTTCCTAAGGTGAGATTGGAGTGAGAAACAGGAAAATCTCTGGAAAGTCTTGGCAGACTAGCCTGGTGGGTACGGCAGTGGGTACATCCAACAAGGTGAGTGCACCTTAGAGTGCCACCTGACCTTCAGAGCTCTGGCCCAAGTGTGATGGCACATATATACCCACGTTCTCTCCTCCCTTCTCCTCCCCCCACAATCACATACACATGGATTTTTAAGAATAATGTCAATTACTATTAGCCATTAAATAAATGCAAATTAATTCAAACTGTACTGAACTGTCACTATATGTCTAACAGGACCAATAAAACACAAATATAAAATGTAGGTGAAGCTGCAGACATAGAGACATTCAGACTTGATTGGTGCTAATGCAAAATGGTGCAGACATTCTGGAAAATAGTTTAGCCAATTTCTTTCTTTCTTTCTTTCTTTCTTTCTTTCTTTCTCTCTCTCTCTCTCTCTCTCTCTCTCTCTCTCTCTCTCTCTCGCTCTCTCTCTCTGGAAACACTTTCATTTGAAATTTGTCATTAAAAAATTGGCAGTTGCATTTGTGGGCATTTGTCCCAGAGAAATGAACATTTATATTTGCATAAAAGTGTTCATAGTGACGTTATTCATTATAGCTCCAAAGTAGAAACAACGCAGGTGGTTAAATAATGTGGTACATCCATGTCAGGAGATGCTATTCTGTGATATAAAGCAACTGACACATGGGACACCTTAGAGGAGGGGTCCAGGTACTTACACAGGGTAGAATAAAGCTAATTTCCAAAGCTTTGTATTGCAGTTATTTCTTATAATAGTCTCCAAATGAGAAGATAATAGACACAGGGAGATTACCATTTATAGATATTGGGGATGGGAAAGGGCAAAGAAAAAGGAGTAGATGTAGCCACATGAGAAATTCTTCTGATGGAAAAGCTCTTGTCAAGGTCAGGGTCCTGGCTGAGATCAAAAGATTCTGGTAGAAGATGAAATGGAGTAAGGTGGACACAGGCCCCATTTGTGTCACTGCTTGAAACTATGAAGGGCTGGAGAGTTTGATCCAATGACTGTTGCACAAGCAGGCAGGGCCTGAGTTCAATCTCCAGCCCATGTGAAAGCCAGCTGTGACCAGGGGTCTGCTGGGAATGTAGAGACAGGTGGATGCTAGGGGCTCACTGGCCAGGGAAGCAGCTCAGATAAGGAAGTCCAGGTTCAGAGAGAAACTCTGCCTCAAAATAATAAAGTGGAGAGCCACTGAGGAAGACATTTAACATGCCTGTGGTCTCCATACATACACTCAACGGAGAACACATTTACACATACACAAACTACACACACAGTGTGTAAGCGAGGGCTTAAAAGAGGGCTCAGAGGTCCAGAGTGCACTTGCACCCACACCAAAAGGCTCACAACTGCTGGTAACTCCAGCTCCAGGGGATCCGATGCCCCCTTCTGGTCTCCACAGGCACCTACACTCCTGCACATAACCATATACACAGATGTACATGCAATTTAAAGTTTAAAAAATATCTTATAAAGAATCAACAAGTAATCATTTAATTTTCTTTCGTTTGTTGTAAGATACTATAGGGCTGTCAGAGTGTGGCAAGAGCTGCAGAGTGGGTGAGGTCAGGGGAGACTACACATGCATCCTTTGCTCAGGTTGTCTTTTGGCTGAGAAGCATGAGCTGTGTGAGATGGTTAGGATGTTAAATTGTTTCTTCTTCTTAGTCATAGATGTTTGATTTGTTCCCATAAAAGACTATGTTTAAAGATGAGAAACATAAGGAACCCACTGATGAAATGCAAGATAATTAAGAGTGGAAAAAAATGGCAAGTCTACAATATTGCTACAGAATTACCTTTGCCAATCTGTGAATTGCATTCATCTGATAAAGAATCTTCATATGGACCCTTGTGATGCCTTTGGCACTTCAAAAACAGTGTTTAAAAAAAAAGAAAATAGGGTGACAATTACGTCCAATTTGGGTTTGCATTTGAGAATAAAGGTTTTATCCACACCTACAATGTGACATTTGCAGTGTACTTGTAAATGGTGACCTGGAATCTTTCCCTTCCTCCCATTTATAAATTAAACATAGAAATTATAAAAAGAAAACAGTAGTATTTTAAGCATACAGATCTAAAAATTTTAATTATTTTATTTTGGAGCAGGGTCTCTTGCTTCCCAGGCTATTCTTGAACTTGATATGTAGTTGAGGATGACCTTGAACTTCGGATTTCCTTGACTCTACCTCCTGAGTGTATGCTAGGGTCCAAGTCAAGGCTTTGTATTTGATAAGAAAGCACAATACCAACTGAACTTCTACCCAGCCCAGCTTCAGAATGATAGATGTCAATTTTTGGAAGATATTTTTGCTCATGATTAATGCTTTGTCAGTACTTAAATAGTCTTTCAATTTACCATGATATTACCTCTTAGTGTATTTGTCAGAAAGTTACACTTTCTTCGTAGGATTTAAAAAATAATCATTGTTTTTTATTAAAAAATACAAAATAAAATGTGACTGTGACATTTATCTTATGGCTATTATTTCTGATTGAATTAAAGCAAAACTTCAGGACACAATATTTTATTTAACAGCCTTAAAGACTTCCTTAAAAACAACAAATCCCACTTTGGCGTATGCACTACACCAAAATGGCAGGATTGTTTAAAAATGTAGAAATAGACATTTGCAAGTCGCATATGGTTAGGCATGGCTGATGTGTGCATACCCATTTGTCAGCTGTAAAGCATCCTGTCAAGTCACTTGCTCTGTACCCACTGTCTTTATCTAGTGCAATTAGAACTAGATAAAGGATCCTGGCTGATGGTATTTTCCCTATAACAGAAAATTGCCACAATCAGAGCACTGGGTTAAAGTCCAAACCCTTCACCCCTTGCCCTGCATGGAGACCTTGTCAAATAACATGCAGAGCCCATTCCCACATGCAGAGTAGAAATGCCTCAAGGTGTTCCCTTCACCAGTCATGCACTGGCTTTTATCTGTGCTTTGGATTCTCATGTAGTATGTTTTCTGCTGCTGCCGTGAGAAACCCCACAGTCAGCTGATTTAGGAAGCACGAGAAACCTAAGTCCCACCTTAGAAGCTTCAAAGCTGGTAATGCCCATAACTGACTCACGACCTAGAATCTTTCCCCACCCTTCCTCTTCCATCTTCCCTGGGTCAGCACAGCTGTTCTCAAGAGCACAAGTTGGGGCCATGAGTACATAAGACCCTTGTGATTAATGATGAAAGAGAAGAGGTACCATGTCTTCCTGCCACTCTCTTTGTTCCCCAGGAAGTTTTCTCTCTGGTTATCTTGGCTAACACTGGGCCCTCACTCAGCACTTTGACTGACCAATCACTATGAATGTCTTGGATGATACCTTTGAACAGAAGTGATGTGCTACAGTCAGGGAAGACTAGAGAAAGAAATTTTGAGTCTGCAACTAATTTTGAGTCTGCCAGGGGCCTCCAAGTGTACATGCTTGGTTTTAATTCATGACGGGTTTGTGATGAGGAGGACAAGGTAAATGGTCTCTCCACATAGCTTACTTATTTGTAGGAGCTGGATTTTGAGACATGTCTTGACTGGAATGTGTAACTGATGCAGATGGCCATAGTAACCACAAGGATTCAGGTCAGATCTAGCTCTGCCATTTTCCAGCCAGTTAGTGTTTTGGGTTAGGAATGCATGCTATCATTAAGGTTAGTATTTAGGGCTAAGGATCAAGTTTAGTGTGAGAGTTGAGGTTAGGAGTTAAGATGGGGGTTAAGGTAAGTATGGGTAAAGTTTATGTTTAGAGTTAGGATTAGTCTTTACAGTTAAAGGTAGGTTCAGGTCTGGAGTCCATGCACAATTATGATTTAATATATATTATATGATAATATGATGGCAATAATGATAATGGTGTGCTAGACAGGACTTTGTCTTAACAGCTCAATATCTGGTCTTCTTTATTCTTATCTGCCACCATCTGCTTTTTCCTTGTCTACACTGTAACCTGAATGACTTTTTAAAGATATACCATGAATTATGCCATTTTCTTTGTTCAGATTTCTCCATTACCTCCAGTGATCCCTACAATCAGAGCTCAAGTCTATCTAATTTTTAGGTCTTTGCCAACATCTCTGCTTTCTCCCTCTTTCCAGCTGGGTCCATGGCTAACCTACTCTGGTCCAGATATCAAGTCCATTCTCCATCACTGTTCTGGGCCTTCCATTAATAGATTGCTGCTCTTTCCCTAGGTGCTTACCTTTCTGCTCTAAGCCCCTAGAGCAGAAGCTTCTCCTCTGACCTCCCTTAAGGCACAAAGGATAACCAGTAGGTGCTAACACTTTATCGAGGAGACAATATTAGCGATGAATGTTTGAGTTTGTATTTCCATTTTTACAGATGCAGTTGGCCCCTCTGCCCTTTGCTTTCCATTCAGGGTCCTCCCTCTCTTCTGACCTCAGCAAGCTGTAATAATTAGTTCACTGGAAGCCTGATCTTTTCATTCTGATTGTAAAATCTGATGTGCCTACAGAATTCTTAGAGTAATAAGCTCAATTTCCTCCAGTCACTGGAGCCTTTCTTGGGTTCCTTGTGCCATCAATCCAGCCTCTGAGAGTCGATGGGGCTTTTGTCTCTAGAGCAGTGTCGTGGAGAAGGAGTTCATTGTTCATCTCTCTCCAGCTTTTAGTACCCACAATGCCCTTTCCGTCATTGCATCATCTCATTCATTCTAACTTCTGAATTGAAATTCCTCCTCTATCTGACTGCTTCTTCATTAGCCTTGAAATTCCCTCAATCACAGTTATCACCTGACCAAATCCCGTAATTATCTTTATGCTGCTCTTCTTCTTAAACTAAAGCTTAAAACAATGATCTGGGGATTGAGATATGGCTCAGTGGGCCACATGCCTCCTGCACAAGCATGGGGACCTGGGTTTAAACCCCAGCACTCAAAGAAAAACGAAGCATGGAAACTATACTCTGTCAGCCCAGTGCTGGGAGACAGAGACAGGTGAGTCCTGGGGGTTTGCTCTTTATCCAGTACAATGGAAATGACAAGTTCCAGGCTCTGTGAGAGACTCTAAGGTGGAAAATGACAAGGAAGACATCATCAGTGAACCTCTACTCACACTCACACATACACTCTCACACACAATTATTTTGAGTGTAATTTTTCATTTAGATTTAGAATTTATTGCTTACACCCTCCCAAATCTCTACATGAGGACTTAGGAGGTTTTGATATTAGGGATCTTTTCAGAGTGATACCAGCTTCTAAAAATACTTATAAATGGAAAAATATGAGGACATGGTTGCTCCCAGGGATGATGACAAAGGTTTATTGTAAATATGAGTGAGAAAACAGCCAAAGGCATCTGGAATGATCCAGACTTAAACGTGTGGGGGTGGGGGGAGAAAAAAAAATCAGGAGCCAAGAGGCAATGAGGCTGACCTCAAAGCCCGACGGCTGGGTTATCCAGGAAAGGAACGTTGGGGGAAGGGAAGGGAAGTTTAGGGGTTGGAGAAGTGGAGATTGGGGCAGGGTACTTGCTGAGAACTTGCCAGCCAGCATACACTTTGATATGTTAAATAGGCACCTCAGTTAGCCATGAGTCCTGAGTTTGAGACTAATAACTAGTGTGGTGAAGACAGGAACATTTTAGATGGGAAGTAGCTTTGGAACTTCATTTCCAGGGCAGGAGAGATGGCTCAGCATCTGTCTGCTCCTTCAGAGGACCTGGGTTCAATCCCCAGCAACCACATAGTGGCTCACAATCATCTGGAACTCTGGTTCCTGGGGATAAACGCCCTCTTCAGGCCTCCATGGGCACTGCCCACACAGTTCACAAACATACATGAAGACAAAACACCCATACACATGAAAACAAATAAAAACTTAAAAGGAAGTCCATTTTCTATGTCTGTCTTCTACTTTGCCTATCCCTAGCTTTGATATGAGAGAGGAAAAAGCAGAATTATTTAAGGATGTGGTCATATTTGACACATCAAGTACAAGAGGGGCACAGATGAAAAAAGACATGGGGGGCAGCAGGCTACAAAAAGTTAATTATGGAAGACAAGGAAGAAAGTTGCTTTTGTTTTCCTGCCTTGTAGCATAGCTTCCCAGTCTGCCTACCTTACCCATAGTCACTGATGGGGACAGTCTATCTACCTTACCCATAGTCACTGATGGGGACAGTCTATCTACCTTAACCATAGTCACTGATGGGGACAGTCTACCTACCTTACCCATAGTCACTGATGGGGACAGTCTGCTTACCTTACCCATAGTCACTGATGGGGCAGTCTATCTACCTTACCCATAGTCACTGATGGGACAGTCTACCTACCTTACCCATAGTCACTGATGGGACAGTCTGCCTACCTTACCCATAGTCACTGATGGGGCAGTCTATCTACCTTACCCATAGTCACTGATGGGACAGTCTGCCTACCTTACCCATAGTCACTGATGGGGCACTATGGAATTGGTCTCCTGTGGAATATGAATGGAACAAATGCAACAGTCATTCCTCAAATTCTCTTATAGGCTTGTGGGTTTGGTAAAAAGAAGTAGGAAACAGTCTTGAACATGTGAAGTGACAGCTCAGTAGTTAAGAATCAGGACCTCTCTTGCAGAGTTTGATCCCTAGCAGCCATGCCTGGTGGCTCACAACCATCTCTAGCTCCCAAGGACTTGATGCCCTCTTCTGGTATCCCTGGGTACCTCCACACAGGCACCCCACATCCCCTCATAATTAAAAATAAATCGTAAAAAAAAAAAAAGCACAAACTGATTTTTTTTTAAGTCACTGTTAGCCTGGACTACATAGTGAAAACCTGTCTCAAAACATAGCAAAATAAAAGATGTTTAAACTTCTTGACCATGTAGAACATTGTATTAATCACTTCCTTTTGTGTTTCTGGGTCTGTATAGCTGAAAAACTCCCCAAGAGCTAAGGCTGGGGTCTGGAGAGGTAGTAAAATTTGTGCCCAGAGCCTTTCTAGTCCAAACTCACTACATTGTCAGTATGAGATTCAAATTTTTACCTTTTAAAACAACAAAACTTTCTCAAGCATCTGTGGTAGCTAATGAGAAGCAGTGTGCTCCCAAGTTCTAAAACAAGGATGTGGACCAATTCTGAAACTCTCTGTGGGAAATACAGCTTAGTTCCCAACTTGGGAGTATGTGCTAGTAACCAAGAATTACACTGGATGAAGAAAGCAATTGGAAGAGATGTCCTAGTGTGGCATCTGATGCCACCTCCTGGAGGTCCATTTGACTTCAACCTTCACACCTCACCTTTTATTCCAAGGTGACTCATTCCACTCTGGTTTCCTGCCCAGTGATCATGATGGCTCACAGAGGAGGTCAGCACCAGCTCTTAGTAATCAGCACATCTGGTTGGTAACAGCTTCTCTCTTCTTCTTCCTTGGGAAGCATGAAGAGGCCGGTGCTATTCAGAACATTAAACATCACTATTTCTGGTCTTGGTTGGTCTGCAGGTCTTGACTTATGTATGACCTCCAGTTCTACGAAAAGAAACAAAAACAAAGCCAAAGTCCTGCCTGGAAAACTGTTATATGGCCACTGGGCTGTGTGGAAAAGAGGAATCTGCATTTCTTCCCACCTCAACTTGGAGAGCTATGTAGTTTAACCTTGTCTGTAGACTTGGGCTGCACGTTCATATGAGGGTATAACATCACTTCCCTGCTTCCCTACTACCTGTTAGATCACTCCTTTCTTTTTCTCAAGATGGAAATTACTATACCTCCAAGATTTCAGATTTAATCGGAGAATCCAGCCTCTGGCCAGCCTTGGGGATTCATTTATGGAAGGCCTTGGCAGAAAATCATGGTCAAACAGCAGATAGCCTCATGCTAGCCACAGCCTCAGGGCACATAGAATACAGCTGCTTTTTTATGTCCGAGTGCAAATCTTGGTGTTCACAGGGCAACTCACAGCTGACTGAGACCTGGAAGGCTCTCGTTTTGCCCTTGGGAAGCAGTTACACCTGGGTCTGAGTTGCATGACTCACTGGACAGTTGTAGATGGAGGGCTAGACACTAGACCCAAAAACCTGAGCAGGAAAAGCTAGTTGCCCACTCTCTGCAGTATCTCCAGCACCCAGCCCAGTGACTTGTAAGGGGCTCAGTGGAAGGACTCCCCAACTCTTTAGTATCCCCCACTTTCTATTATATTTAACTAACCTCATCTCCAGAAAAGACCGGTTGTCCCCTCCTGCAAATCAGGAGAGATCCCAAAGGCATGGGCAGGACACTGAACTCCTAAGCCAAAAAGCCACTGGCATACAACACAGCAGGAGGCGAGACCTGGAGAGGCTCCAGCCACCCCTGCCTAGCTGCCAGGTGCTGCTTTCTTAGGTGTGAGGTTAGATTTGTGTGTGTAGGTGTGTCAAAGGTGTTTTCTGCAACTTATCTGAGCACATATCAAAAGCTGTGAAGGCTGAAGAGAGTTGAAAAAGCCTGGAAGCCGCGCCATCTCGGGATCGGGAAAGGGGGTAATGTTCTTGTTTCAGGAACAAGACACGCTCCCGGCTCTGGAGGGTCAGGCTTGGCAAATGTCACCTGGGAATATTTTAAGAGCTTATAGTTGGAAGTAACGAAAACTTTGCTCTTTCACAGGTAGTTGTTTCTCAACGCAGGGAGGGGTGTCCCCAGGATTTTGCTCTAGGGACATCTGTTTTGGTGCAGTGTACCGACCCGCAAGGGCTTCACGAGAAATGGCCGCTGATTGAGAACAATTCTGCGCTTTGAGCAAAGCACAACCTTGGGGAGGTTGGCCAGGAAAGAAGCTTGGAGGAAAGGAGGGGTAGGTAGGAAATCCGAGGCAGAGGATTGTCACCTGCTGAGCTTCCCCAGAGCCGGGGCTAGAGCTTCCCCTGCACCAGTGCAGGGCGCAGGGAATCCTCGCGTCCCGCGTGCGCGCCGGGCTGCTCCACACCTGCCGCGGGGTCTGACCAGCAGGCGGGCGGGCGGCGAGCACAGGTGGCGGCGATTGGGCAGGCGGGGCCCGGAGGGTGACGTCACGGGCTCCGGTCCCGGCGGCAGAAATAGGGCAGCCGCGGCAGCGGTGGTACAGTGGCGGGCGGAGGAGGCTCAGTGAGCTGGAGCTTGGACTGTCTCTAGCACGCCGGAGGAGCAGCCGATAGTCAGAGACCACCCAGCAGAGGACGCGGGGCCAGGTCGCTGCCTCTGTCGCCGCCACGGGGCGCTCCCTTCTTTCCACCCGAGTCCGGCCACCTGGTCTTCCTCTCGGCCCCGGCCGCCGCAGGTAAGCGGAGCGCAGCTCTGGAGCAGATGCGGGTGCCTGAGTCGTGCCACTGCCCCCCGCTTGTCCCGCTGCTGCCTGATGAGGTCGGGATGCCTTCAGCTCCGCAGCTCGCTGCAGGGCCGGGTGCGGGCGTTCTCTGGTCCTCACTGCCCACGCCTGGAGAGCCAAGTTTGCGCGCCTGGCCGCGGGCACCGGACAGCAGGGCCGGGATTTGGCAGGGCTACCCTGGATGCGCTAGGATTGGAGGCTAAAGCTTGGGCTTGACATCCGGCGATCAGTGGTGGGGAACGGAGCGATCCTTGTAGGCGCTCAGGGCGCCACGCAGAACCGCTCAGGCTGAGCCCGAAGCTCGCGATCCGCACTGAGACCCTGCAGGCGCCGCTCCGGGGCTCTGAACCCCGAATGGCATCCGCCGAACCTTGGCGAGTGAGAGACAGACCCTGGCTCAGACCCATGCCCTTGGTTCAGATTTATAGTGAGGGACAGTCATCCTCTGCACCTCCTTCCCCTCTGCTTTGCGGGGAAACTTGCGTCCCCTTGTCACAGCCAAAAGATGAGCTGCGCCTCTCCGGGCCCTCATTTTACACCATGATCCTCGGTGTAGGGAGCTCTCAGAGGGCATCCGGACAGAATCCTGCTTTGGAGACTCTGTGGCTTTAATTCTATGAGGCCACAGTTGTTGCCAGTAAGCGACTGCTGTAACCCACTGGGAAGTCTCCAAGGAGCAGTTTGTTCTGAGGACATTCAGGTTGGGGGCTTTGTGCTAAGAGTAATGGTGGTGAGTGACACCCCCTTCCCATCCCCCTTAGCCCTAGCGAAGGAAGAGAGACCATTCCAAGTTTCAGAGGGGACCTGGGCAACGCAATCAGAGTGCTGCTTTTGGGGTGCACATCAGCGAGAGTTTGGGTACCACTGCAGCACGAGGCTTTGAGCATTTCCTCACGTCCCACTTGGCTTCCCCCGTGCCTGCCACCTGAGGACTTCGTGTCCTGAAACTCTTGAGAGAGCAGAAACCGATAGCAGTCTGCAGAGCTCGTGATGCCCTGTATTTGGCCAGCCACTGTGCTGTTTTGGTCTACTTAGAATTCCCTGGGAGCTGAGTCCCCACTAGGTCTGCATTTGCTCCCAGAACTGGTCCACCTTGCACTGCCCAGAGGACTTCCCTTTCTCCAGATAAGGGCTCTTGACACTGATGAATAGCGCTCTGTAGTCTCCCTTCCGCACCCCCTCTAGGTGTCGCTTCCACCGTGGTTTCCATGAGTGAAAAACAGCGCCAGCAGCTTTAGTCTGTTGTCTTAGTAAATCTGTTGAAAGCCTGTGCGCCAAGAATTGTACTAGATGCCTCTACCTGTGAGGTACCCAAGTCCACCCCCTTCCTTTTATGAGCCTAACAAAGAAATGGAGTAACTGCTGGACAAAAAACCGTGCACAACCTCGCCATTTTCTAGGGGGGTGGGGCACAAAGAAGACATCAGGAATTTCCCAGAAAGCCCCCAAGTTATTTTCCTACCCACCAGGGTCTGGTGAAACGAGGATAACTTTTAACAATCTATTCTCATCCTTTGTACTGGCCAGTTTTGTTCTAGTCCCTCTGATGCTGAGACACACTCTAGTGCGAACACTGATGTGGACAGCAAATGGGCAGGGGAGTAAGTAGGGAGCGTGTGATCACACAAGCACCTCTCCATTCAACCCTTAAGCTCCTATACCTTACAGAGCTCAGTCACTTCCTGTTTCAGTCCTGTGAGAAGGGAATGCAGGTGTCAGGCCATTTCTGCCACTATCAGCTGAATGTTGACTTCCTCCCATCATGGGAACCAGTATCTTCCAAGAAAGACCTCAGCTTGAACCAAAGGTTGTCCAAGGAAAGTGTCCCTGGACATGGTGTATCAACATTCCTAATTATGTTGTCTCAATGGCTTTTCTTTTCCTTTTATAACTTTGAGGTCACCGGTTTTTGTTAATCCCAGAAAATCTTTTAGTTTTTCCTCCCAGAGATAGACCAGCTTGTTGACCCGGGATAGGTCACTCACCATGCTTTACCTTCTGCTAAGGACTTGTGGGACCTATTTATTTACTATGACCTCATGTGATGACCTTCTGTTTGATTTAATAGTCTTTTCCAGGGACTGGTATTGAGCAGTTGAGTTTTCATAGAGCTGTCCTTAATGTCTACCTATCTCTGGAGCTATTTTTTTCTGCAAGGCCAGCTTCTATGTCACTTATGTGTAGTTATTATTCTTCCAAACTTAATGACATCAGATATTTCAAGCATATCTGAAATATCTGAAATAATATCTGAAATATTTCCTGAAGTGTTTTGACTATTAATACATAACACTAAGGCATGGGGCATCAAATATAATGGGAAAAACACAGTTAGAAAATATTTCCACAGTACTACCTGAAGGTTGGGAGGATAAGGGTGATTAGAAGCCATAAGTGAATGGACAGAACTTCAGTTCCCAGTTAAGTGTCACTGATTTATGTATTGCAGGTAGAATAGATAGCCATTTCATCGATGGGAAGTACAGAATGTGCACAGTTAATAGAAAATGCAATTTAGGGCTGGTGAGATGGTACAGTGGGTAAAGGCATTTGCTGTCAGTCCTGATAACCTGAATTTGAGCCCTGAGAACCACATGTGGAAGGAGAAAACAGATTTCACAACTTCTCTGGCTTCTATGCACACAATCAATCAATAAATGTAATAAAAACTCAAGAAAATACAGTTCCACTTAATTATGGTGCTATCTTGATACAATTACATGCTTATCTTTTCCAGGTTGACATTTTAGGGGCATTTTGGGAAAATTTGAAATGCTTTTTCTTCTTTCCTAAACCGTGTACAAATCAAGACTAGAGTCCTGGGTCTTTCAGCAGAAAGGTGGTGGTGCAGTTCCTGGTTTCAGGTTGGGTTTGGTAAGCGCCACCTCTCCCAGTGTTTGGGGAGATTCACAGAAGAGGGTGACAGGGCTCTGGGACTCTCCATTTGATTTCTCCTTGTGGTAAAACATAGCCAATTGAAGTATCAAGCAAATGTTTGGAAATATAAGCGCTTCCAGGGCATAGACCTCAGTGCTCTCTTTGAGGCTCTACTAAGTCATATTTATAATTTCTAAGCCATTTGTGTGTAACTAATCCATAATGACTGGCCCAGTAATATTCCTGTGTTCTGGAAAAGAGGTCAAGAGAAAAAGAGAGCTGGTGAGCAGTGTTCCCAGCAGCCAGCATCCCTGCTCATCTTAAACTATTTGGTTACAGGAATAGACCAGACTTAACCTAAGCCCATCACCTGTGTAAGATCCTGGTCACTGATCCTGCACAGTAAATACAGCTTACATGTTGGTTTGTGGTCTTTGGATAAAGACAGAACTTATTTTTAAAACATGAATTTATAATATTTTCTGTCTTTCCCTAATAACTTAAGTTTTTAGTCATGGCTTTTCAACTTTCTTCAAAAAGCAACTTGGCATTTGGAATGTTACATCACACTAATTTGTCATAACTCTGTAATTTGGAACACAGAGCTAGCACAGACAAAAGCCTGTCCTATAGTGTCAGGAAGTCCTGTGGTTTGCACAGAGAAGTTACAGCATTGGCAAGCACAAACACAACCTGAAAGAACAAGCACATCTGTGTGTTCTCTATAAGTTTGCAGTGGTGTAAGATGACAGGCAGGTATCCAAGAGGCGGGATGTTGGGGTTGGAGTCTAGATCTGGGCAGTACCTTGGTTCCAAACATTCGGGAACTTACTAAAGCTACAGCAAGCAGGGTAGCACCTAGTTCTCCTGGCTGTGGGAGAATGTTGAGGACCAGAGGAAAAGATAAAGTGCCTTTCCTCAACCAAAGATGTCTTATCTGCCAAGTGATTGATGCCCTGAGTTGTCTGGAAAAAGAGACCATCTCAGGAACTCCATCCTGGTAGAGTCAGAACTAGTACTTAAGGCCTGGCCAGGGTTGAACAAAACACAACAAATGAAACATAGTCTCAGAAGGAGGTCTAGGTTGATAAAGAGAATCTTCAGCCTCATGAATAGCTCATTCCCAGATCTATAATGGGGGAATTCTTGTAAAACTAGCAAAGCTATTTAAATTGGAGCTGCAATGAGTTAAGTAACAGATTGCTGTCCTCGAAGTGACTTGTGCTCTCTAGAGTTGGAGGAGCATCCTTGCCTCCTAGAATTCTGTGTGATTTCTCTTGGAGAGTATGCCAAGTTATCCCCACTCTGGGGCCAGGCACAGAAGGGTGACAGCTTGGATCTTTCTCCTTGCTCTGAATCTTTGATCATGGCCAGAGCAAAGGACGCTGGCTCTGGGAAGCTTTCAGGGGCAAGAAGGGACTCCCAGTTTGCTTTGTGTAGAATGTCATATACAAAAGAACTGCCTACCAAGATTAAATACTGCCGAGGGTGGGGAGGTATTGAGGGACAGGATGTAACAGTACCACCACTTGCTGATTTACATGCCATGTAGCTTTGACAGAGTACTTACCCTCCCTGTGACCCTGTTGTCTCTGTCATCAGATGGGGAGGAGGGATAGCCATTGCCTTCTGCAGTGAGTGAGATGAGGGTTATGAGTGAATGCCTGCAAAGCAGTTAGAATAGTATCTGACACATAGTAATTGCTATGTGAGTGTTAACCAAATAGAAAGTCTCTATTTGCTTATTAGACAGATCATCAAAATTGATTTAGACCCAATATTAATTCTTCCTTTTATTGACTGAGTTGTCATAAAACTCAAGTTGAATTTTTTTAGGCTGTTGCTGCTCTAGATGGGATGAATTGTCAATCACCCACTGTATAAAATGACATCCAAGACACATCTGCAGTGCAAATGAAATCAGCTAGTGGTGGCCAAACTGAGCTGCTGCATGTTATAAAGAAGCTGTGTAGGCTTATTTCAGCAGTTGATTTGGCTTATGTGTCTCCTTGTCTTCAAGTAAGGTCTTAATAGGGAACATCAGTGCAGACTGGATAAAGATCAGTACCAGCTACTAAGGCTAGTTCAGAGTGTCCTGAAACACCTCTCAGAATCCAGCCAGCTTAATATTTACCCTCTGGACCTACCTCTTAAATGAAGCTACATGGTGCTTGCCAAGACAATAACTAAAATGAATGAATTTTATTTTAATACTATCCATTAGTAATAAAATATCATTTTTTTTAAATTACGAATTGGTCTTAGATTACTAAGCAGTTTGAAAGTAAAGCATTGGATTTTGTGGCTTGCATATTTCATAATTCTAGAAGTTAACATCTGTATATTAAGTAGGACAGATTTTGGTTATCTATTTTTAGTGGTCTTGGGCAAGGAGGCATGAGAAAAGCAGGTAAGTAGACCTTTAAATATAGGTGCTTCCCTCACAAGCATTACTTGTGAGAGGACTAAATATGGGCAAATTTTAAAAAGAATAAAGAGCATAGACTTTTTCACTCTAGTTTGAATTAGTATAGTTAGCTCTTAAAATCTGCAAAAGTCCAGTAGCTGCCGTCTGCAGTCTCTGGAATGTGGCTCCAGTTCCAAAGAAGATAATTCACAAGGAATATGGAATTGCCATATTTATTTTTAGAAAAACAAAACAAAACAACATTTTCAGTATGGGAAATACTCTCTTGTAGCTCTGTATGTGGGGGTTCTTTTCCTTCCACCTTCTCAGCCCTCTGAGATTTGTCTGTTCTTTGCACACAGTCAGGCAGCTGAAGGTTCGTGTCACAGGTCTCACATGGGCAGCAGCCAAAGCCACACTGTGCAAAGTGCACATCAGGTACAGAGATGGTGACATTCTGATGATAGCTACTGGCCACCTCCCCTGCTTTCTCAGTTGCTCAGCTTTGCCAACAGATGTCAAGAAAAAATGACTAAAGAAACAGAGGAATGGAGGTCTCTGGAGGCCTTCTCTAAAAGAAAGCTATCCCTGGTGACCTTGTCATTTCACCAGCCAGTGTGGGGTATCCTAAGTTTCAGTCTGCCTTTTCTTTGCAGTAGGTGCTTCCAGCTCACACAAGGTGAGGCAGCCTGAGAAACCTGGAACACAGAACAAGTGGCTTTGTTTGGTGGCTATGAGTACAGCCCTAAGGGCTGAGTGACTGCTTTGTCCTTCCTTGTTTACTCAGGTTTTTAAACTGTTTCTGCTCCTGATCCCATTCACCTCTTATAGAAATTAGGTTACAAAACAGATATTTACTGATGATAAGTCTTAGGCTTTTACTTTGTTGGTTTTGCTTTTGCTTTTCAAGACAATGTTTCTCTGTGTGATGAATGATCCTGGCTGTCTTGAACTTGTTCTATAGACTAGGCTGGCCTTGGACTCTGAGAGATCTGCCTGCCTCTTCCCCTAGCACTGGAATTAAAGGTGTACACCACTACACCTGACTGACTTTTACTTTTAAAGATTTAATTTGTTTTAAGTGTGTGTGTGTGAGTGTGCCGGAAGCACTAGATTTCCCTGGAGCTTGAGTTATAGGTGGTTTGGAGTAGGCTGATATGGATACTGGGAATCAAACTTGGATCCTCTACAAGAGTCATATATCCTTTTAACCACTGAATCATGTCTCCAGCCCCCAAGAAATTTATTTTGAAACAATTCTTTAGTATATATGTGCTTTTACTATGTGTTAAAGATAAATGTAAATTTGCATATTCAAGAGATGGATGTGCATGAGGAATTAGATTTTGGTGTATATTTGATACTGCTGGAGGAAGAACATATTTGGTGTTTCTCAGAGCTTATTAATATTTTGATTTCATAATTGTCAGTGTTGAACACTGTGTCACTTAAATACAGAGTACAAAATGGCAGAAGGGTGTTCAGGATCATTTCAGAAACGGTTGGAAATTCTGTCCTGCTCCTGAGCCAAAAATCATTTAACAAGTTCTATGGAATTCCAGCCAGCAACTCAAATAGCAATTTTAAAAAGCAAACATTCTTACACAATACCATCCAAATATATATACTCATTTGGTACTTACATGCTGAGGAATGATGGTAGGAAAATATTAAAAGACTTTGTCTTCTATAATCAAATCATTATGCTTTCATAAGAGCAGAAAACTTTGCACAGTGAAACACTGTGGTTTGGAGCATGCAGTAGTCTTGAATCTGAGCCATGGTATTTCAGGCAGCATTTGGTGGTACTGTGTTAGGTCACAAGGCTTGTGTGAGGCAAAGTTGGGTGTACTCAGAGCCAAGGCTACCATGAGATGGTGAGTTGTAGCATGGAAAGCATTGCCAGAACCCCCTTGGATTCATTGTGCATTTGCTTTTTGATGAATTGTTGTTTCTGTATTTTACTTTACTATAATCTACTATTGATAATTAATACTGCCCCTTAGGAGAAACTATATAAGCCCTTTTGAAGTTGTGATCCACAATTGATGTTGCCAAGTGAGACTTGGGAAACAACTTGCAGAGTATAGGAGTTATCTAAAGCTGTTGACTTGAGTATAGAGCTAGGACTCTTCAAGCTATAAGGTATCTCAAGCCCCCAAGGTTTTGAATCAGACAGCAACTGCAGCTCAGTCCCTAGGCCAGGTCATCTGGGGTGATGGGCTCTAAAGAATGCTATATGTTTTCCTCTCTCTGGGCAAGGTCAGGATGTGGCATGGAGAATCTGCAATTAAGTACCATCAAAAGTATGGCTAACATACATTTAGAGTGGAAACTTTATTTGAAAAGAAAGCAAGCAGGTGGGCCAGTGAGATGGCTCAGCAGGTAAAGGCAAAGGCACCTGACGGGGAGCCTTGTGACCTGTGTTTGATTCTGAACCCACACCAGAGAGGGGCAGAACGGACTCCTGAAAGGTGTCCTCTGATGACCTCCAGCATATCAGCCACAACACACTTTCTCCCCTTACACACACACACACACACACACACACACACACACACACACACTACTCTAAATAAAAACAAATTAAAATGCAGCTGCAGGACACCTAGAGCAGTTTGTCTTCTCTATCAGCATAGTTATTTCGCACATCAGGTATATTTTCTTTTTTGAAATAGGATTTTTCTGTATAAGTACTCTACTTGTACTGGAACTCACTTTGTAGACAAGGCTAGTCTTGACCTCAGAGAGATCTGCCTGCCTCTGCCTCCCAAGTACTGGAATTAAAGGCGTGTGCCACCACCACCAGCACATATGAGGTTTCTTAACCACTGCTCATGCCTGAGCCCCAGTGTCTTGTCTGTGCGGGGCCTATGTAGTGGTTACCTTGAATTGCCCTTTGCTTTATTCTAGGACTTCAGGTGACGATGTTGCCAAGTGAGACTTGGGAAACAACTTCCAAGTTATTGGGATTTAATTGATATTGGCTGCTTAGATTCTGCTGTAAAAACTAAAATAGACCTTATGGCGCTACTTTGATGTTCATCATTTTGTAAACTAAGGTATAAGATCTATATTTTTTTCTAAAAAAAAAAAAAAACTTTATTTATTTGCCTTGGTGTTTTGCCTGAAACTAGAAATACAGACAGTTGTTAGCTGCCATGTGGATGCTGGGAATTGAACTCCTGTCCTCTGGAAGAGCAGTCAGTCAGTGCTCTTAACCACTAAGCCATCTTTCCTGTATATCTTAAGTAAGTTACTACACACTTGATACTATTTCTCACTGATATTTCTCTAACTGTGTGTATTTATTCAGTGTATGTATACGTGGCATACTTATGCCATGCAAGACAGCTTGCAGAAGTCAGTTTGGGGGATCAGGTTATCAGGCTTTTCCTGGGCTTCATATGCTCCAAATGCTTTCTTGGGAAATTGAGGCATAAATGTGCCCAATAGATGTGACTCAGCTGACTCACCTTGGTTGTCCCTGTAGATGTGGTGATTGGTAGCATTTCAAGTGGGACACTAGCTAATGGCTTACATTTGCAAAATTCTACCATGTGCCTGGCACCAGCTATTTCAATTCTCAGAGCACCCTATACAGTTTGTAATACTGTCCCCATTATAGAGAGAGTGTGCTGAAGCTTTGAAATAATGTAATTACTTCTCCCAAGTGAAACGGAATGATTTATACTGTATTTCATACTTAGATTACTCTGATTCTTTGTGTGTGTGTGTGCACTAGTGTTCATGTGTGTAGTTGCATATGCATATGGGAGCCAGAATTCAACTTTGATTGTGGTTCCTCATCAGCCAGCCATCTTGATTATTTGCAAGAAAGAGTTTTTCTTACTGATCTAAGGCTCACCAATTAGGCAATGCTGGGGTGTGAGATCTGCCTTTTTTCTACCTCCTCAACACAGCGGAGATACCAACTGTCATTTCCAGGTTTTCATGTGGATCCTGGGGCTCAAATTCATGTCCCCATGTTTTCATGGCAAGCTCTTTACAAACCAAGTTATCTACCCAGACTCTCAGGTTAGCCTGTACAGCATCAACCCTCCCTGCCATGCCCTCTCTTTCTGATGTTTCTCTTCTGAGCCTTTGTTATTTTCTCAACAGGCTGAACAAAATGAAACCGGGAGGCTTCTGGCCACATCTTGCCCTGCTTGGGGTCTCCTTGCCAGCTGTGCTGGGATGGATGGACCGTGGAGCCAGCAGAAACCAGAATGTGGTTCTGGGAGAGTTGCAGGCAGAGGTATGGTCTGGTAATTATGGACATGACATTTCGTATAGGTTGCTTTTCAGTGTTAGTGTCTGATTTCTCCCCACTCTTAAATCAGTTACGCCACCATTAAATTTAAATTGTACTCCATTTTTGGTAGGGGACAAGAGGAGACAGCAGGCATTATTAACGATGGGCCATGGTTCCAGAATCTTTCAACAATGAAAGCACACCCCTACACTGGCTTTTTCACTGCACAATTATTGGTCCACAAACACCCTTCCAGGACTGGCTTTTCTGTGTATCTAATATAATTCCACAAATTTAGACTAATTGATGGAGCACACCATGTGAATTGATGAAGTATTTTAATGACAAAATATATCTTAAAAGAAATGGACCACTCTTAGGGTATATAGACAAAAAAGAACTGAGTTGAGAAGGAATTGGCGAGCGGAGGTCCTGAGGGAGACAGCTTTAGTGAACAGATAAGAATGATTAATGGCATGCTAGGTGTATATAAATACTTCTAAAGAGCTTGGAAAACTTACTCTCAGAAACCTCCCCCAAGGGCCTAGATGTATCGCTAATTGCTAGTCTCAAGTATCCCACATACTAGCCTTACTGAAGGTAGCAGGCTTGGTGAATTTGGGTGGCCCCATGAATTTAGGGTACATATGGAATGCAGATTATCTTCAGAAAATGTGCTGTGTAGGTGCTGCACTTTGAAAACCACCCCGGATTTTCCTGTTTGCCTTGAGGAGCTGAGCCCAGGCAATCCCCACTTTATTGTCTTACACTGATGCATCCTTTACTCTGTATCTATATGTCTGCTCCTGGGAAAGGAGAAATCAAAATGACCAGAAAAAGTCGACATACATAAAGAGGGGTAAGGGACAGACACAGTGTGTGTTAGGATTAACACATTATTTGATCAAATGATACAGAGTTCTCTTTCATTATTACTCAATTGCCATGTGATCCCAAACCTGCAAGCCTTACTCTTTGGGGAGTTTCAGCAGTAATTTAATGCACACTTCTCCTGCTGAAACTGGTGCAGTGTACTTTTGTCTCGAGTCGATGATTAAACAGAAACACTATCGCTCCTGTCTAAATCTATGAAGGACATACCTTAATGTTGCTTTGAAAGCCTCTAATGGTGGCTGTGACTGGGCTGGTGAGAGCCACATTTCCCTTGTGGAAAGGGCTTTATTTTTATATTCACATCCCAAGGGGGAACCATCACTTATGTCCTATAGATCCATCCTTGAATATTTAATAGCAAAGCAAACAGGCAGGCCTTACAGGTAGCTTCCTCTCCTGAAGGTGGGGGCTTCCTTGGCCCTCTTTGGTGAATCACTTATTTCAATTAAGATCCAAGCTAATTAAAGTGGGATTTAGCTGATGGTAAACGGGAGGCAAGTTAACATCACCCAGAGCCTTCTATGTGAGTGCTTAACACTCCAGCTTTGTGTAATAACAGAAGAGTCAGGCTTCTCTTGTTTGGGGCTGTCTCCCCACCCCTAGCTCCCTCCTTTTAAGTCCAAGAATGTCACTGACTGCTTGCGGAGGGAGGGGATGACTGTGGTCACCTGGAGGCAGATACAGCCAGCCTGTGGGCACACCTCTCAGCTGTAGCTCTATATTCTGTTGTGTCCTAACTCCTTGAAACTGCTCGTAGCTCTGCTTAATGAGATGGTCATGATATGAATGGGCTAGACCATGGAAATTGAGGGTGGCTTTGGTCAGTGTTAACTAGTGGGAGCAGAGCATTTCCTGCAGTGGCGCTTGCTGACTTTGGTCATGTTCTGAATGACCCATAACCTCTGGTGTGTGTGTGTATAGCCTGTTCACCTAGCATGCCGAGGCTGAGTGAGACATCTTTCACTATCTCTCTCTGCATTATTCCCTTGAGACAGGACCTCTCACTGAACCGGGAGATAGCAGTTTCTCAACTGGGCTAGCTGGGCAGCAAGGTACTCTCAGGCTTGCATAGCAAGTGTTCTTATCTATTGAGTCATCACCCTAGCCCAGCAGTTCTCAATCTGTGGGTCCCAAATCTGTTTGGGAGGGTTGAATGACCCTATTACAGAACTTGTCTAAGCCCATCAGAAAACATAGGTATTTATATTACTCTTCTTAACAGTAGCAAAATTACAGTTATGAAGTAGCAACAAAGATAATTTTATTTTGGGGGGTCCCCACAGCATGAGGAACTGTATTAAAGGGTCACAGCATTAGGAAGGCTGAGAACCGCTGCTCTAACATAAACTCTTGTTCTTATTCCTTCTCTAGAACCTTCTTAGACCAGTATTGATCATAGATGGGCTTGCTTTTTGAATACTTTCATCTTTAAAAAAAAAAGATTGATTTGCTCATTTGTATTTATTTGTGTATGAGTGGGGGCAGCGAGTGACTTTATGTGTACCACATGCATGGTAGCCCATGGAGTGGAAGCTAGAGGGCATCAGATCCCCTGGAGCTGGAGTTACAGATGACTGTGAGTCACCTGATGTGGGTGCTGGAAACTGACCCCAGGTGTATAGTGGTTTGAATAGGTATGGCCCCTGCAGACTCAAGGTGAATGCTTGGTCCACAGGGAGTGGCACTATTAGGAGGTGTGGCCATGTTAGAGTAAGTGTGTCAGTGTGGGGATGGGCTTTGAAGTGTCTCCTATGCTCAAGCTACACCCAGCGTGATACAGTCTCCTTCTGTTCCCTGCAGATCAAGATATAGAATTCTCAGTTCCTTCTCCAGCACCATGTCTGCTTGTACAATCCATGTTTTCTGCCATGACAATAATGCACTAAACCTCTGACACTGAAAACCAGTCCCAATTAAATGTTTTCCTTTATAAGAGTTGACGTGGTCATGGTGTCTCTTCACAGCAACAAAAACCCTAACCAAAATACCAGGTCCTCTGCTGGGGCAATCAGTGCTCTTAACCATTGAGCCATCTCTCCAGCTCCTTATTGGTCCTCCTTATCTTTTTTTTATTTCTTGCTGAGACACGTTTATTTTGCATGTAGATAAAGCTGATCTTATTTATCTTTCTCTTCCTTTTAGTGTCTTATTAATTTTATGAGCAAAATGGATGCTGAGTATTGTTGTTTTAAGTCAATCAAAACTTAATGTAAAATCTACTCTCCATTATAGATCACCTTGGCTCTTCCAGAATTCAGACTAGACCACCAGGCAGGTGGCCTTTCTACCCAGACAACTCTGAGTATGGCAGGACAGTAAACAGTGTCCTCTGCTGGTGGGAACAGCTTGTAGTTCACTTGAGCTTACCTCTCACTGATATCAAGGTTGCCCTTAAGGACCATGGCTTCTGGATCAAAGTTTCTTCTTTGAACTGTAGCTAATCATATATTCATAATTCACTGTCCAGGCTACATTGAAGTCTTCCAGAATTTTCCTCAGGTAGTCTTGTTTCTGGGAAGGATCCAAACCAACAGAGTTTTCTGAGACTCTTAAAATAAGTAAAAGTCAAACAAAACAATTGTTTCAATGATTTTCTGTGTATGTTCCTTTGTGTGTGTCTGTTTTTCTGTCTTTCTCTAATTCTTTCTGTGTGGTCCAGCAGTCAGTGTTGGGTGTCTTTATCACTCTCCACTTTATGTTTTGAGATAGGGTCTTTGGTTGGCCTGGAGCTCACCCATAGCTAGCCTGGCTGGCTAGCAGGCCCCATGGTTCTTTTGTCTCTAGCTCCCAGCACTGGGACTGCAGACATATATACTGTTTTATTGATGCTTGTGAGGCATGCATCTGGTAGGGGAGTACCCGCTTAATAAGACCTACACAGCTTTTTATATGGGTGTTGGGATTCAGAATTAGATCCTCATTCTTTTATAACAAGCACTCTACTACCTCACCCGTCTCTCCTGCTCCAGCAAAATGACTTTTTGATAAACTAAATATTAAAATGGTTTTCTGTTTCTTTTCTCCCTGAGAGCAGTGCTTTCAAAAATTTCAAGATTTTCTAAGGTACTTGGGAAGCATTAATAAGGTTTGAGTTGTCTTTAAGGTTATTACAACAATTACTTCATTTCCCTAAGAGTAAATGAGGATTAAATGACCAGTGCATGAGTGTGTGTGTGTGTGTGTGTGTGTGTGTGTGTATGTGTGTGTGTGTGCACAAGCATGTGTGCATTCAAACACATATTTTGAAAGCAATTAGGACAAATGTAAATTTTAGTAAATTATTGTTTCTTGTACAAAGACTGCAGTTAAAATAGCTTCCAGGAGTTTAGTGTTTTACAGATGTGGATTAGAAATGCAGCAGCAGGGTATGCCTCTTTATTAGAGCTGAGGAGCAGAATGTGGCCTGGAATGCTAATGACACTCTGCATTTAAAAAAACAAAACAAAACAAAACACTTCTGGGGTAGAATTCACCAAAACGTTAAGCTATTTTCCCATTGCCCTTCTTCCCCACATTCCACCATGGCCAAAATAAGCTGATCAACCTTGACCCCCAAATCTGAAATCCAACATGACAGGTCATTTAAGGACCAATAAAACTCCACAAATAGAAAACCCTACACCTGACCTCACGTGACAAGTTGAGGTTAAAAATGAAGGCATGCTGACAATATCATACAAAGTTTTTACAGGGCCTGAAGAGCTAGCTCAGTGGTAGTTAAGAGTGCATACTGTAATTGCAGAGGACCCAAATTCCATTCCAGCACCCATGTGGATTGGTTCACAATTACCTGTTTATTCCAGCTCCAGAGGATCAGGTGTCTTTGGCATCCTTAGGCACTGGACTTGCACACACACACACACACACACACACACACACACACACACACACACTTAAAAATAAATCTTTAAAATTTTCTGCAGGTTATGTGTATAAGAAATAATTGAATTTCATGTTTTGATTTGGGTTCCATGCCTCAAAGAGCTCATTACATGGGATGGATACAAATATTCTCAAATCCTGGATGCAAATATTCTCAAATCCTCCCAAATCCCAAATGAAGCCATCTTTAGTTCTGGGCATTTTGGGTACTGAGGAGTCAGAACAATATGAAGAGTGATGGAGAGAATAGCAGCTCCCAGAGCACTGCCCTGTTCTTGTAGGGAGGGCATTTGTGGGCTCCCTCAGTGAGCCCTGGGTGCTGAGTTCCAGCACCAGTGTCTTGGTGCTGTCTAATTGCTGGACTCAGGGTTGGACAGGGAACCATCTACAGCCACGTATATCCTTTATGAACTTTACTTGGTTCTAAGAGCTGTGCTGTATAATGAATGGGCTTACAGACCTGTAAGTCAGTCCTGGGCTTGGAGGTGAAACTCATGTTTTCAGTATTAGCAAAGGGAAGTCTCTGAGGGGCAAACATGTAAAGTGGAATTAGTTGATTCCAGTCTACTCCAGGGGTCAAACTGGAAATCACTCTACCCTAGCTAAGCTGGCCCCTTCCTCTTTCTACAGGCATGGGCCATATTGACTGCTGGTGACCACTCATGTCCCTAGCTGGACCTGTCACTTTGCAGGTTCCCTACATGTTGTCAGGTTGGGCCTTCAGGAGCACTTGGACTGCTAGGTTGGGGTAGTCATAGCTGCGGAAGCAGTTCAGTGTTGTTACATGTCTCACTGGCTTCACTGCAGTGCTTTCCTCCCCTTTAAGGAAAGTGCTCCTGTGGGTCCAGGGAAGAAGTGGTCACCTGTGGAGGGTGAGGTGCATCCTTCCACATTCCCACTTACCCTGCCTCTTTCCTGACTGTGGGCATGGAAAAAAAGAAACTCTGTTTTCTCTGAGCAGCTGAGGGCCCAAACCAGGTACTTGGCATAGCCTTCCACCTGCGGGTGTTTTCAAGGTGATGCATGGCAGCCACTTCTCCTAGGTGTAGTCCACTTGCAGAGTTAGTGTGGACTGTGCCCTGCCCTGGGCCTCTTGAGTTCCTATGTGCTTCACCAGCCTCTGAGATGCAGTTGATCTGACTGGGTCCTGAGTCTGTGCTTCTCATAGGCTCCCAGCAAAGCAGGAACTTTCCATTCCAGGGGATGCTGGGCAGAAAAGTATGCATATGCTACCATTACTTCCTCCATGCACCCATGGGAGAAGGACAGTCCCCACTGAATTTCACCCAGGCTAGTCTGTGGGTGATTTTAAGTCCCTTGGGAGGCAGTTCTCAGTGGTTGCTGTGATGGCTAGGGTTCTTGTTAACCTGAGAGAATCTGGAATGTCCTGAGAGAGGGGCTTCTGGAGGTGCCTGTGAGAGGCTGTTTTGGTTCTGTTAATTGATATGGGAAGGTCTATCTTAACTGTGACTTGGACCTTTCCCTGGGCAGGGGACTGAGATCATGGGAAAGCAAGCTGAGCAGCAGCCTCGTGCACATGCTCCACTAGTTACTTTTGACTTGCTCCATCATGATGGACCTTGAACTGTGAGATAAAATAGGCCCTGGGTGGCTTTTGTCAGAGTGCTTTATCACAGCAACAAGATCAGAAACAAGGACAGATGCTGAGGATGGTCACATCCCAGTCCCCAGTACGTCCACAGACCACCCACCATCATGTACCCATGTTGGTGTCTCACCCCTGTCTATGTCCATGGCTGTTTAGAGACTACAGCATCTGGGCTGACCTCATTTGGGTTTTTGTTTTTACTTTATCCTTGGACAGGGAAGGCACATCATTGTCTGTGTTCCTCATGTCATCCCGCCCAGCAGCCAGCCCACCCTCTCTGTAGGCTTCCCCTTTCTTGGCTCCTTAGCATTCTGACATCGTGGTTGACAGAGTTTTAATTGGCCTTGAAAAGTTCTGTGACCCAGGAAAATGAGCATTTGTGAGTTCACAGAAAGCCATTATTTTTCTTCCTCTTAATTTATGCATTCAGCTATTTTTGCCTTTGCAGCTAAATACCCCAAGCCTTTTTAGGAGGTTCTGCACCCTTGTCATTGGGATGTTTGGCCATGTACTGAAAGTGGGGTGTGGTTTCCATCTTCAAGTTGCCAAGCCCCAACTGTTGACTTGATTTATTCTCCATGACTTTCAGGTTATCACTCCAGCTTCCTATTTAGAGAAGTAGGTTGGTGCCAGTCTGATCCTAAGAACCCCCATAAGTGGCATCTCTTTTGCCATCCTGCCAAGGCAGAGTAATCGGTCTTCTGCCCCGACTGCTGTGGTCTCTGCTATGAGGTTTCTGGGCCTCATCCTGTCACTAACTGCAGAAGAGGTAGAGAGTGATTCAGCTCCATAAATGGAATCCTATGATGGAGCATGAATGGGACCCTGTTCTCAGAGCAGGAGGCATTCAGAGAGATTGCAGAGAAAGTCTGTATACTGGTTCTGAATGGGGAATGCTCAAGTGGTTGCCCTCTGTCATCTGTCCTTTTGTCTTAGCTCTCTCACAGAGAGAGATTGGTCAGTTCCTCAGCGTGTTCTCTTCTGCCAGATACAAAGTGCCAGGAACCCATCTCCTGTCCTCGGCTGGGAAGCTAGCTTTTTTGGTAAATCGTATTCATGGTTAGCATTTACAAGGTCCTGGGTATGATCCCCCATGCCACATAAGCCAACTGTGAGGACTCTGAGAGTTGAAGGGTCAGGACTGACTTTCTTCCTATTTTCTTTTATGTGCTAGGACTTTATTTCTTTTTGATGGTCTTGCTCTGTAGCCCAGACTGACTTTGAAGTCAAACCTTCCCTCTCTCTGCCAGCTAAGAGCAGGGATTGTAACTGTGTAGCACTATCTCTGAAATGATGACTTTCTTGGTACCAAGACAATTGGGTTAAAATTAAAACCTTGTTTGAGTTCTGTGTCATTTAAAGCTGGCTTCTCTATTTAAAGGAAGCAGAACTCTTTTCCTACTTATTTTCCTGGCATATAAAGCCATGATGGAAAACTTTCCCTGCAGGAAAGACCTGATTGTCTATAGTTCTGATGAAGCTCCTGAGAAGTTTCATTCCAGGCAGATAGACTCCCTATGGGTAGGTCAGGCCAGCCTCAAACTTGTGGCCATTCTCTTGCCTCTGATTCTACTGTGCCTATCTACTTAAACCATCGCCATGCCCATCCACACAGATACAGGGGCCTTGTACATGCTCGAAAGTGTTCTACCACCGAGGTCATGACCAGCTAAGATATATCCCATGGCTCATCAGGCTCTCCTGTGATCCCTTCTGCTTGGGTGACACGCTAGCTGATGTCTTCATGTCTGCACATGACTGTGAAGAATGGGCTGGGATCCCTGCTTCATGCACCATGTGCTATTATGTCTTTTTGTCACAAAGGAGAATTTTAAGGCTGATTTCTCATAGGCCCTCTATGTGGCCTGGGCTATTCTGGGTAACTGGAAACACTGCATGTCTTAAATCTAAGTAAGCAACTGGTCTCTGATGAGCACCCAGCTATGTGTGCTATAGCTAAGCTCAGCCAAATGGCCAAGAGAAACAGGGTTTATGATTCCATCCCAAGAGTTTGAGGATTTTTGGAATGTGGGGGAGGGAGTAAAAGGCTGTTGCAGAATGGAATCTGAGTTCATAGACAGAATTAAGCAACTATGTTAATGATCTTTTCTAACACAGAAAAGATGTAATGACTAAATTAAGTGCTCAGCTTTAGCCTAAAGAAAATTAGGTTTATTTATGGAGTAACAGGGAAGAAAGAGGCCACTGCCTCTGCATCCCCACTCTGTCTCCCAGGACAGGATACTCGTGTCACTTCTTCAGGACATGAGAGGTGTGGGACTGTCAGTGGTTGAAATTTTGTTTTGGTGCATGGCTTAGCTGCTCTCACTACTTGAGAATGGGGAGGAGAGGGGTTAGAGGCAACTGGCATCTCTTGAGTATCATCTGCATGGGGTGGGCATGGTACCGCATGCAGCCACTTCCTGGGGTGTTTCAAATTACAGCATTCATACTTTTCTACCCCAGAGCTTGTCCATCAGCACCACATCCCTCTGAGACATTAACCCTAAGGCTATGTTCTTATTGACTCCGGGATTCCTAGGTCCACTCAGGGCACTTGGGTGGGTTATGGGGAGGGAATGGCTGCTCCTTGCCATTCTGCTCCATTTTGCTTAGGGTACCACACCATTATACTCCAGGGCAGCACACACCATTATATCCCAGTACTACAAACTGCCATAATGTACATCATATCCTAAGGCTGAGAAGTCCCACCCTGGGCCAGAGTCTCCTGGCTCAAGTGCTTGTAGATAGCTGCTTCATAGGAATGAAACAACTCTAAGGCCATATGGAGTGGAACAGATTTATCTGGGTATATTCTAAATGGAAATGTGCATTCAAATGAAAAGCTCAACCCTTTGGAGGGGCTGCTCTTGTATCAGGAGTAAATGTGGGCATGAGCTGTGTTGCACAGGAAGCTCTTGTCCCCATCCCTAGGTCAAGGACTCTCTACATGGTTAGGAGAAAGGAGGGAAAATAATTCAAGCAAGTCCAGAACTCAGACTCACCCTCATGCCTGGAGTCTCTGATCCAGAACTGAGGAGCTCAGAAAGCAGTGAGTGGGGTGGCATAAAGATGCTGGGCAAGGTGAGGGGTGCAAAGAACCCTGGAGAGGTTCTTTGTAGAGGGCTATATGTGAAGCTGAGAACTGGGCTGGCAATGTTGATCAGTCATGAATTACAACCACACATTCCTACTGAAGGAGGAGAGAAGAGACTGGGCCAAGTGGACATCTCTGAGCCTGCTGTCCAAATAGTCCATCAGAGACCTATTTGTGGCCAGGAACTGGACTATTTGATTAGGTGGTAGAAGGACCCAGACGTTCTCGAGAGTAAACAGCAGAATGTTCCAGGGCTGAGTGCATTGGTCAATGGTATGCTGTTTCTCCTTTGTCTTCCGAATTGATCCACTCCTCTCCTTCCTCCCTCTCTCCTTTCACGTATCCCCTTTTCACAAAGCCAGGAAGCCTGCCCTGTTGCCCTGCTATGTCATGAGAGTGTGTGTTACCTTGTCTCTGCTGGCACATGGCCTTCCAGCCCTGGGCTATTGTCTGTCTCACTCCAGGTCTGGTTTATGCGCTTAGATCTCAGGTAGGAAACTCATGAGGTGAGCCTGGTGAGGCAGTAGCCCCAACCCAGCTTCTCTGACCAGTGTACAAGTCTCGGCCGGCTTGTGAGGTAGAGCACAGGGGCTCTGAGGACAGTGCAAATGTAAGGTGGACAGCTCTGGTGAAGGCTGGAAGAGGCCACTAGATAGAGGACTTATGGAGCATGGTGGGCCAGCTTTGGGCATCTGAAAAAGCATCAGAGAGACATGAGCTAAGCTCTTACGTAGATGGGTGTTCTGTAGCATTGAGTTCGCCATTCTGTCCATCATCACTGACCCTGCCCCCGTGGTGCCCATTCCCACTTCCAAGGCCTGTACTAAGGTTTGAGTGTGTTTCTCTGTAAACAGATTTTGGAAGCTTCAAACTTACTGCTACAGCATTAGGAAATGGAACACGAAGGAGGTATTTGGCTTATGGGGGCTCCACACTTATACAATGAGCCAATGTGGTTAGCACAGACCCTGAGGCTGTGAGTTTGGTCTCTTGCTTTCTACACTCTGCCTCTGCTCCATCCACTTCCTTCCACCATGGGATAATGTGCTACGAAGGCCCTTCCTTGTAGCCAGACTTCTGATCAGAGTCTTCCAGTCTCTAGGACAGGGAGTCAAGACGTTTCTGCTCGGTTCACGTTACCCAGTCTTAGGTCTTCCATGACAGCAACACAAAAATGACCAATATCACTTGTGGATGTGGCTTCCCCATCAAGCAGACACATCAGGAAGCAGGCATCAGGGTTTGGTGTGGTCACATGGTTGAGAGTCACACATCCTGGGCTTCAGGCAATGCCTTCAAACAGCTGCTTTGAAGGTAGTTGGAGTTCCTACTGACTCTAGTAGCAGCCTGATGAATATGAGCTGGTTTGGACGTAATTAGGCCAGATAGCCATGGATGCTTTCCCAGCTCCGAGGCTCAGCTCTGCTTCCAGAGAGGTACAAGGCCTTGATGTATTAGGGAGTTGTTTTCCGCTGTGATGCTTAATATCTGTGGAGTCAGAATTGCAAGAGAAAGGAGAAATTAGCATCTTCAGGATGGGATAATGGGGGTATGAACTCAGGGCTGAATAGCTTTCTTACCCATCTCTTAAGGGGGTGACTGGGGTTTCTGAAAGGGATTCTGATCGCTGCCATGGAGCCCCTCACCTGTGGACAATAGCATCAGCCATCAGCTTCTGCCCTCCCTGTCAGAGCTGGTGGTCATCACTTCACCCACTTCTCAGAAAACTACCTGGGGTCTCTTGTCTGGCTTCACTCTTACACACTTGGCAGCTGACTGTGGCCTGGTGTGAGCCCACACCAGCTCCTGGAGGGAGCAGAGCTCAAGAGAGTCTCCCAGGGCCAGCCTGGCCACAGCTTTCTCCAAACACACACTAATACAACCACACATCCCTCTCCACACACACCTTTCCCACTCCACTCTCACATCTTTCTCTTGTCTTCTCCCTGGGATGGAGATGGGTCTGCCAGATAGGTACTACAGAAACTCTAAGAATGAACCTCCCCTTGATTGTGTGTTTGCATCTATTCAAGATGCCTGTAGGGACCCCCCGGCTTTTCATGAGTGGGACCTAGCCTAGGCTGGCCATTGCTATGTCTGCAAAAAGGGCATCAGCTTTTTGGGAGATCTATGTGTGATAGTATGTGGTCATCTAATCCTGCTTTAGAGGCTTGGCCTTGAGAAATCGCTGAAGAATGACTGCGACAGTCTCCCTTTCAGAATGGAGGCCCTGCGGCCTTGACCTTGGGGAGGGGAGATTCCCAGCCTCAGCAGCCAAGCTGTTGACTGTCTGATAATGGCATTGGTGGGTCAGGAACCTCCTGTAGGAAAGCGCTGTGTCTGCTGCCTTTTCCATGGGCCACTGGAGAGAGGAAAGTGTTGAGGTAGCTCAGAGGAAGGCCTGGTGCTCTTGTGTGAAGGTGCAGATCCTGAATGTGAAGGGTGCCCTGAGCAAATTAGTCTCTGTGTTTTGAGTAGCAAGGAGATGTCCTTGTGTGTGTGGGTGCCTGTGTGTGGGTACACTCATGTGAAGCAGCCCCATGTGGATTAGCTCCTGTGTGGGAGTGCTTGTGGAGAGGGTTTATATAGGAGAGCTCCCATGTGGGACAGCTCCTGTATAAGTCAGCTCCTTTGTGGATTAGCTCCTGCATGGAAGAGCCCTTATGTGGGGGAGTTTTTGCATGGGGGAGCTCCTGAGTGAATTAGCTCCAGTGAAGAAGAGCCCCTGTTTGGGAGAGCCCCTGTATGTGGGAGCTCTAGCAGGGAGAAGCCCCTGTGTAGGAGGAGTCTGCACTGGAGAACTCTTTTCTCAGGGAGATGTTGCAAACATTAACTCCAGTATGAAGCTCATGTGAATTAGCTCCTGTGTGGACCCTAGTCCCCTCCCTGGTGGTGGGCCCAGGAATCACTCATACACACTGGGTATAAGGTTTGTCCAAGTTGTGATAATGGGAGGGTGGCCCTTTCAGACTATGCCCACCTCATGTGGGTGACTGAAGGAAGGGCATGTCTAGTGAGTGGGAAGAGTTGCCTGCAGTGACAACAGGAAAAACTACCCTGGGGGCAGCCAGAAATACCCTAGGCTCATACAGGACCCAGGACATGCTGAGTATCCATCCCACAACACCAAAGGGAAGGGATCCCAGCATTCAGTTCACAAAAGGCGAGAGCAGGTCATGGATAGCACACTGGCCTGGGATAAGAACAGTTCTGGTCAGTGTGGGTGACTCATATTTACACTGTTCCAACCAATGAAGCCCTATTCTGCCTTGTTCCTCCCAGTCACTGGCCACTGGCCACAGCATAATAGCTCTTCTCTACCCCAGAGGCCTGGAAGCACTGTGACTACCTCTTCCATGCTGGCTGCTCAGCTGGATAGTGGGTACACAGTCCTTGAGTATGCCTAGGGCTGCCTGAGATGTTGCCTGTTTGGGAAGCATGGTGTTAGCTATGAGAAAAAAACACAGACAAAATTCCCACTACACTCTGCATTGTGCATTGTGATGGATGCTCTTTTGGAGAAAGTTAAATTCAGGCTGTTTGGAATTGGGTAGAGCTCTAATGCATTTTCTGGAAGTCCAAGGCCCTAGTTGGGGATGTTTGGGTGACTTTGATGGCTGGCTCCCTAACAGGCACATGTTAGCAGGGTGGTGACCCTGTGTGCTTTATCCAGGTTCCTGTGTCATCAAAAACCATCTTAGTGACACCATCCTTGACCCTATCCTCAAGAAAGGACACTAACATCCCCAGAGATTCCCATGGGGGCTGGGAGAGAGGACAGGGAGATGGCTGTTGATGTTCTCAGATGGGCTAGGTGCTAAGTAACAGCCCAGCTATACTGACCCCTGGTGCTTTTCTTCCTTTGGACTCAGTTATTAAAGAAAATTGAAAAAGAGCCTTATTGTGCCTTACAGGCTTTTTAATTAAATATAACTCATTTAATTTAAACAACTTAAGGTTTCATTTTTTAATATAAGCATTAGGGGTGGGTCTGTGAAAGTATTTTCTATTCAGAGCATGGGGGAGATGGTTCTCTTCCTGAGCCTAGGCAGAAGTCCACCCCAGGAGCCCACCTCAGTGATTTAGTCAGAAAACAATCCAAGTTCATTAAATCTGGACAGAAGGAGGTGAGGCAGATGCTCTCAGGATG
>PVIH01017017.1:9032-43537 GCA_004025045.1 Sigmodon hispidus
GGGGGGGGGGAGGGGAGGGGAGAGGAGGAGAGGAGAGGAGAGGAGAGAGTAAGACAAGAGAGGCTGAGAAGAACAAATCCACCCCACCCCTCATTTGTTCTGCCTTATTTTAGTGGGCTGGATGGTACAGTCTCCACTAGGGGCTGAGATAGTTTTTACTCTTTACTATTGGTGAATCCTTCATTTCTCCTGGAAGCCTCATTTTACCAGAGACATCAGACAGAACATTTTACCAGCTGCCCAGGTATCCACTAACACAACCAATTTGAATACAAAATTAGCTGTCATACACAATCAGCGACTGGTCAGTCCTCTTTTACAGAGGAAGTTAGAGAACGCAGAGTTAGGAATGAAGCGGGTAGGATTCAAAGCTCTGGGTTTACAGTTCACCATTTACTTCAGTGGTCCAGAAGCCAGGGTTGTGAAATGTGCCACTCAGCTTTTCTACAATACGTGTAACCAACTGGCCGTGCCCATAGCCGCTGCACTGCAAACTTACCCTGAATCCACCTCTGCCACACTCTCCAGGGGCTGTACAAGACAACATGTTAGCTCAGCAGTCTTGTTTCTGCCTGTATCTGTGATAGTCAAGTCCTCACTTTCTGGCAATTTTTGCTTGGAGACTTTAGTCTGGTGGCTCTCAAGTTTCATCATGTGTGACACTTTCACACTGTTCCTCATGTTGTGGTGACACCCCCACCCCACCAGCTATAAAATTATTTTCATTGCTACTTCACAACTGTAATTTTGCTACTGTTACGGATTGTAATGTAAATATCTGAGATGCAGGATATCTGATACGAGATTCCCAAAGGGCTCGGAACCCATAATTTGAGAATCATTGCTTTAGTCACTGGCAGAGACTTTCTTATGACATCTACCTTCTCATCCCCTTTCCTGTCTCTCTTTTACAGGGATCCTCCCTGAATTATGCTTTTCCATAAAGAAATACTGCCTCCACTTCCACTGATTATCCTCTTTTCCTATCAAAACACAGATCCCACTAAATATCTCTTGGGTCTCTTTCTTTTCCATTATCTGCTTCATGGAACTGCAAAACAGATACATTGGCCTTCCTCACTCGACTCATGAAATGGGGAGTTTTAATGTCAGTTCTTTGTGCTATAGTTTCACAGACTCAGGAAGTTCAAGGCTTGGGCATATGTGGTGGTTTGAATGAGAAATGTCCCTCCTGAGCTCTGGTCTTTCCATATTTGCTCCCAGTTGGTGATGCTATCTGGACAGGATTAGAAAGCATAGCTCTCTTGGAAGAAAGTATATCACTGGGGGTGGCTTCGAAATTTACAATGTTACCTCACTTTCAATTTATTCTCTCTGTTTCATGCTTGCCTTTGAGGTGTGATCTTTCAGCTGGGGCCATGCCTCCCCCAACCATTATGACCTTTCTTCCTGAACTCATGAGCTAAAGGAAACGCTTTCATTCATAAGTTGCTGTTGACTATGGTGTTTTGTTATAGAAGCAAAAAGTAATTGGCACTGTAGATGGCAGGAGGGATAAGAAGGCCATAGAAGGGCAGAACAAAAGAAAGGCATAAAAATATTACACCTTGTGGTACTTACTGCCAAGCAAGATTACTGTACAGGCCATGTCAGGGAGATGTAATATATCTTTACAGTTAAATACCAGCCTGTTTATGAGGGTGGCAGGAATCAAAGAATCTGGATAATAGTAGACCTTAAGTTTTTGAGAGAGATCATTATCACCATCATCAGAGACACAGGAAATTAGAAATTGGGCTTTGAATGATGAGAGGGATCTTCTTGACCACAAAGTGGACAGAGTGGCAGTCCTGGCAAGAACATCACCACTATAAGAACAAGAATCCATCTTCCTTTTGGAATTACTCCATGAGGCTAGCATACAATCACAAGACACACATTGTTCCAATGTAAGGGTTACATGGGAACAGGACACATCCCAGGGAATGAGAATCACTGACTCTCTGGAGAAAAAGTTCCTCGTGAGGATATAGGGAAGAGATTTCTGGTGCTGGGATGGAGTGAAATTGGATAGGGGATCTCTAAAGTAGAAAAGACTGTACCTTAACCAATTTCAGTTTTCTCCTGGTATGCACATTCATATGTTCAAGGAATGAAGTGAAGAATTAAATAGGATTCCAAACTTCTAATATGAATCACTGAAGGCTGTGTCTACATTAATAAAGGAAAGGTGGTGGATGATGGCTTTACTTTTTCTGGAACCAAATTGAAAATATCTAAAATGTAGTGGAAAATAAAAATTTGGGGACAATGGAGTGAATGCGGTTCCAGATTTTGGATGCATTGATAATGTTACCAAATATTTTAGAGTCAAAGGTCAGGCTCCGGCAGCTGTAATGAGCTAGGCTTGGTCACTCATCCCCGGTAGGACAATTAGATAAGTAACATTGAAAAGTATAGAAGGGGAATTTATTCAGTGTGAACACACCGGAAAGAGTCACAGATAAAAGGGTGCAGTGATACCCCTACCCCCACCCCAGTACATTTCCAAGTTACTAACATGAGGTTCAAGCTTAAAAGACGTCAAGATGTACATGTGTGTAAACAATCCTGGTCACAGGGTGGTCCTGCTCACCACTAACTCGTTTTCTCCATTCCAAAGTGAGTCCCTCCTCTGACCCTCACCATGGCTTAATTCTTTTTTCATATTTTCTTTCTTTTTGGCGCAGCATTCCTGGGGAGATTCTAATTGTTTGGAGTCCATAGTTTGAATAGTCTAATGGCCAAAAGGAGGGAAACAAGTTTTTCCTTAGAACATCATTGTTCTGCTGTATGACTACAGCAATGGATATTGGGAGACACCATGAAATACAAACCTTATGGCTCAGATACATGAGGCCTCCACCATGATGGCTGGAGGAAGATCATCAAGGTGGTTCTAGATCATTGCCCCTTGCCCACCAAACCAATAGCACAGTGACTCATGATCAAACCATCCTTGGATACCTTTGTAAGGATATAAATGCCTGGCTAGTAGGGAAGCTACAGAACAGTATGTGCACCATTGGATGTGTCTGATTTTAACAAGGAGTAGGACAGATGTTAACCCTGATCCAGAACATGAGCAAAGTGAACATCATATACAAGCATGAAGAAACACAGCTGCCTACTAGAACCAACAAGGAGACAAGCGTGCTCCCTCTCACTTCTTAGGGCCACACTACAAGTATTAAAATGTAATAAAGTAAGAACAGAGAATAAAGGGCACCACAATTTCAAGTGAAGAAATAAAATTTATTATTTTCACAGATGACAATTATCTATGTGAGAAGTGAAAAATAGAAGTCTGATGTGAAACTCTAAAAAAGTTGCATGATACGGAGGTACCACACAAGGGTCCACCAATCTCTACCTTCCAGTAGTGGATGAGTTGAGCTTAGTATAAAAATCATGGAATAATTTCCATCAGCTCTCTAGACAATAAGCCACCTAGATGTAAACCTAACATAATATGTGCAGTACCTTCAAGAAGGAAGCCACAGAGCTTTGATGAAAGAAATCAAATGAACTGAGCAAACAGAATTACCCTATGTTTGTGGGAAGACTCAGTGTTATTAAAATGTCAGCCCTAAACAAAAATACCAACTCTTTCTAACCTGATCAGTGGGTTCAATTCAGAGAAACCTTTTCTAATGTTTACGCAGTGAGGCAACAAATTTGGGATAGCTTATAAAGTATTGAAAGATGAAAAACAAAACTGGGTCAACAGGGGGCTCGAGTTTGCATCAGTGGGTAAGAGTGCTTGTTATGAAAGCAAGAGACCTGAGTTCTAATCCCCAGGACCTGTGTAAAGTCCAATAATATGGTAATAGCCATACGTGGTTATAACCCTATCACTGAGATGCAAAGACACATGTATCCCAGGAGCTGCTAGACAGCCAGATTAGCTAAAACAGCAAAGTTTAGTGAAAGACCTTACCTCAAAAATAGGGTGGAGGGCAATTGACAAAAGCACCTGGCATCTTATTCTGGGCTCTGATGGCACAAGTGTACTTTCTCTGTCTCTCTGCATCTCTCTCTCTCTCTCTCTCTCTCTCTCTCTCTCTCTCTCTCTCCCTCACACACACACACACACACACACACACACACAGAGGATAACTAGGTGCTTGGCAGTTTCAATTTGAAGATTTACAAAGAGGCTCCAGTAATCAATACAGTATGGTATTGACAAACACACAAGCAGATCACTGTAAACAAGTATGTATTCCATAAATAGAACCACAAAATAAAAGCTAATGATCTTTGAAAAAGAACAAAGATAATGTAATGGGAAGGAGTCTTTTCAGGAGTTGGTGCTCAGTAGCTAGACATTTTCCACAAAATGTGATTTGAGAATCAGTTCTCCATCCTGTAGCGGGAAATCAGAATTTATCCAGGTAAACATTTGTGACATCAAGAAACTAAATCTTGTTGGGGCATGGTATATTATTATATCCACTTACAAACAGCTATTAGCCAAAAACTAAACCAAAAACAAATTGCCATGATATAAATACTTATATATTGATACAAATAAAAAATTATTTTATATATTCAATTAAGATAATCTATATATTAACACTAATTTAAATCTTATATATAATAAAATAAAAAATTATTATATATGTTTAAGATAATCTATATATTAATACAAAATTAAATATATAATTGCCCTATTTTACACTTTTCTACCTCTGTTTGAAATATTTTACACATTAATACTTATTAAAAATATTATTGTCATTTCCATAATGCAATTTCTACCTCTGTTTATTTATGCTAGTCATAACATTTGTTATAATATATACACAAGTTGTTTTCTATAACTCTGTTTAGATATTTTGTACAATGATAGATAGTTAAAATACTGCTGTCACTTTATATGATAGCATATCCTAGTTAATATTCATAAGACTGTCATCTTAAAGTCATTATGCAAAAATTATACACTCATTTATAGATTGCCTATTCTTACAGTGTAAGCTTCATTCTCTCAGTTGACTAAAATTACAATTACCACTACTCAAATTTGCCACATAACAGCCAAGATACTCAAACTTCCCCAAAACATGCTAAAATATATCAAATAAATAAACGTCTTCAGCCACTTCATAGACCGAGAGAATATGGCGTTCAAAATTTTGTTATCTAAAATTCGGCCATAAAAGACATGACAACTCCTAACATCACTGTTCCTTTCCTAAAATAGTGTTAAGCATCATAGACATCTCCAAAGAGATTATTTCCTTTAGCAAATAATGGTCTAATAGACAAAAGACTACACTTGCCCTGACTGCTGTCAACATGCACACTTTCCAATCTAGACAAACAAGATAAAAGATAGAGACTGCCAAAACCTGCCTAAACAAAATAAGACAGTCTTTCACAAAAATACCCTACTTCTAAAAAGACTTGTCAGACATCCTAGGCCAATAGCCAAAAAAGTAAATGCTCCCACTATACAAAAAATCTATCAGTGACTGTCCAAATAGTTAACTGTTATTGTCCTCTCCTAGATCTTAAAAATTACTCTCTCGTGCTTCTGACCTTCAAATAATGTATTTTCCCTCTCAAGTATTGATAGTATTAAAGGCTAAATAGCTAAAGTTACTATTATTTCATATCTCAGCAAAAACATTCAAATATTAAATCTTTATTATTCAAGACAAATAACCTTAAAATATTCCCTATATATTGCCTCATAGCAATATTATAGACATTAAGATATACTAGTTATAGTGTGACCTTGCTTATGTTAGTGCCGTTCCCTCCCCCTAACACAACATTATAATAATCCCTATAATGTATAGTCATATATTTAGTTTAAAACTTTCTTAATTAAACAAAAGGGGAAGATGTAGCGGGAATTCAGAATTTACCCAGGTAAATGCTCGTGACATCAAGAAACTAAATCCCACTGAGGCGTGGCCAGCATCTGGGAGACTTGAACGCAGAGGTGACTCGCGCTCTTGGCTCCATCATGCTCCAGGAAGAAGCTCCCCACTACATGCCTCTGTCTCAATTCCCTATTTTTACAGTTCCCTTTTCCCTAGAATCGCCTTTGTACTGTGTTTCTGTGGCTAATATTAACTAATTATATTAAAAAACAGTTAAAAAGTCTTTCAGCTATAACATCCCTTATAGAATATTAATGAAAATGGGCCACAGACCTAAACATGCAGTATAAAACAATGAAACTACAAGACAACATAAGAGAAAATTCAGATAATTTGGGGTTTAGTGATATGATGACACCTACAACATCAAAAGTGTAAACCATGACAAAGTTGCTGATGAGTTACACATCATCATTTCTGCTCTGTGAACAGCTCTGTGAAGGGAATTAAAGACAATCCATAGGGGAGATAACATATTTGTACAGGGCATTTGAGAAGAACTATTGCCTAAAATATATGAAAAAGACTTAAGCCCAAGATAAGAAAATGAAGATTCTAATTAAAAAGTGAGCCAAAGACCTTAACAAACCCCTCATCAAAGAATATGTATATATCAATATACATGTACACACACACACACACACATGCACACACACACATACAGAGAGAGAGAGAGAAAGAGTAAAAAATGTGTTGACCATATATCATTATGTCATTAGGGCTAAGCAAAATATCTGGGAGATACTTCTATCCACACCAATCCGAATGGACAAAATTCAGACAATATAAATGTTGGCAAAGATACAGAATGAGCTCTTATGTCTGGCTGGTAGTGACACTAAATGGTACAGGAATGTTAGAAGGCAGTTTATTGGTTTCTCAAAAAATCAAACACATCCTCATCATTCAATGCAGCAGTTACTTTTTGTCTTCTTCCCAGGGGAGTTGAAATTTCACATCCACACAATAACTTGAATAGAAGTATATAGCAGATTTACTCATAATTGACCCAAAGTGGATGCAATTGAGGTGTTCTTCCTTAGGAGAATGGACAAACTCTAACCTGTCAAGTCTAGAATACTGTTTAGCACCACAAAGAAATGAGACATCAAGGAGATTCTGCTGACAGCCAGCTGCACATTCATATGGGAAGGAGCCGATTTGAAAAGACTACAAACTGTTTTAATCCAATTCTGTGGCATTCCAGGAAAGGGAAAATATGGAAACTAAAGAGTTCATTGGTTACAGGAGTTTAGGGAAGGGGACAATGGACAGGCAGAATGAGGATGACTTTGGGAATAACCTGGGGGTTAATATTGACCTACAACTTGACAGAAATCACCAGAGAGACAAATTTCTGGGCTTGTTTGCAAGGGACTCTTCAGTTAGGCAGAATGAGATTGGAAGTATGGACAGCCCCCGTCTGTGTGCTGAATGAAAAGGAGAGCATGGGCTGAACACCAGCTTCCGGTCTGCAGATGCAGTAGGACCTACCGCCCCAACGTCATCATGCTAGACTGCAACTTCAAACTGTGAGCCAAAGCAGACCTTTCTCCCATTGGTGGCTTTTGCCAAGAGTCTTGTTGAAACAAGGAGAAAGGCAACTGGCACTAACAGCCGAAGTACCTCTGACACAATCGCAGTGACTGTGCACCGTGCCATCACACATTTGTACAAACTCACAGAAAACACAGCATCTGGTAAAAGCCCCAATTTAAGGACAGACTTTGAGAGATTAGCAACATATCAATATAGGTTGGTCAGTTTTAACTCTGATGAGGAAGTTAGCAATAGGGAAGGCTATGCATATGTGGGATAAGGGGCCATATGGGAAATCTCCATAAATTCTCCATGTCGTTGGGAACCAAGAACTGCTCTGAAAACATCTTTTTAAAGTATGCTATCTTTATTTTTTAAATTCTGTTTCTTAAGTAGGGCTGTAAGTGGAAGATCTCCAGGAGGGAAGCTGCAATCCTTAATTCATTCATATCCAGCCACACCACAGCCTGGGTTAGTTCCTACATTAGCTCATAGTCATCTGGGAGAAGCAGAAAATACTTTAAACTAGCCTGGCTTCCCACCCTATATCAGTTCAGTTAGAAGCCAGAGGGTTTTAGCTTTTTTGTTAAGTGTGTGTGTGTGTGTGTGTGTGTGTGTGTGTGTGTGTGTGTGTGTGTGTGTGTGTTCCTGCACACATGGAGCCATACTTGTGTGTTCCTGTGCATGTGCAAGCAATCTTGAACACCATTTCTTGTTGCCCTGAAGCTTGGTGAGTAAGTTATAATGGGGGTTTATAAACCATATTTGGTTCTTTTGCAGAGGATCTGGGAATCAAACTCAGGTCCTGGTATTTGCACAGTGAGCAATTTGCCTGCTGAGCCATTTCTCCCACTTTTTAGGCTGATAACAACATTAATAAATATGTACATATTATTTATTTATTATTTATTCATTAGTGAGTGTGTTTGGTCTGTGGGTATGATATGTATGTGAGTACCTTGAGAGGGTCAGAAGAAAGTGTTGAATCTCCCGGAACTAGAGTTGCTAGAAGTTGCAAACTACCTAATATAAGTGCTGGAAATTGAACTTGTGTCTTTGGGAATAGCAGAAATTGTTCTTAACCATAAGCCATATCTCCATCCCCAAGATCTGTATTTCACACTACAATGCCAGATACATGTTGTATGATATTTTTGGCCCAGACTTCTGGATGTAGGCCTGAGGTTCTATCCCACACTCAGCCCCACTTAGACTCAAATAATCACACACAGGCTCAAATTATTTTTATGCTGATTGACCTAGGACCCAGGCATATAACTTGTTAGCTCCTTCATCTGAACTCAACCCATCTTGTTCAATCACGTGGCTCAATACCTTTTCTCAGCAGCATTTACTCTACTTTCTCCTGGGAGCTCTGGTGACTTTGTGGCATCTGTGTCTATTCTTCCTGTACGCAGAGTTTTCTTAGCCTGGTAGCCCCACCCACACTTCCTGTCTGCCTTCAGCCAATCAGTGTTTTTATTAAACCCATAGGCAAGACAATTATTTACAATGTAACACATAATCCCACTACAGACACACATAACCAAACCTAAAGCTCTTAGTTGTAGTGCATGGTATTTCATGACCCTTTTATTCCACTCTGGTTTATTTGACTTCATGTAAAGACCAGTCACATGACCTAAAATGAGTCTGTGACTATTAGCTGGGCCTTGCAGTATTCAGAAAGAGTGGCTCATGTGATGTAGCCACCATCCAAAGGTGCTGTGGGACTATGCTTTTATACGCTGTAAATATTTATCACTGTAAGTATTAGTTTAATAAAATGCCAACTGGCAAGAATCTAGACAGGAAGTAGAGGGGAAGCAACCAGAATTTTGGGAAGTGGAAGAGCAGAGCAGCAGATGCTAGAAGATGCTAGAAGACACATAGAAAGAAAAATAAGAATGATGTACTGAGAAAAAGGAACCAAGCCATGTACCTAAATATGGATAAGAATCATGGGTTAGTTTAAGAAGAAGAGTTAGCAAGTAATAAGCCTTAACCATAGGGCAAATAGCTTGTAAATAATATAGGCTTCTGTGTGATTATTTGAGACTACTTGGCCATGGGTCCAGACCTTGGCATCAGCGGGGCAGGACAAAGAAACAGAAAAAACCCTCACCTTGAGTTCTTTGAAGCACCAGAGTTCTTGTTTTTCTGCACTTCAGCTCCAACACAGAACTGTTCTTTCATAGCACAGCAAAATAGCTTTCCTAGGCAAACTTCAAGGCTCACATTTTGCTGTTGACAACTTCCTGTCAAGCCCTGTGGAAGTTCTATTGAGTGCTCCAATCCCTCTGCAAAGCATTTTGAGTTAAACCGCTCCTGGCTTTGCCATAGAAAGAAGGAACTAGGATTGAGTTTGAAGTCCCTCAGAATGGGAGCATCCAGAGTGAGAGAGTGAGAGGTGATGACCAGAGAAGGCAGGACATCCAAATAGAAGGTCAGAGGTCACGAGAGGAGGAAGGTTTTGAGGGAGACTCAAGGGTAATGTAGTTGTGAATCCCACAGGCTCTGCCTCAGTCCCAAGTCTCTAACTCTTCCTCAATCTCTCTACACTTGCAAATTTGGAATTTTATTAGCAGCTAATAGGTAGACCCTTCTTTCACATAGACAAAAGAGAGATAATGACCCCAATGTGTCTAGAATTATCTTGAAGTTTTTCTTACAGTTAAGTTGGATAATACCATAATTTGTGTGCAGATTTCTTGGATGGTGACTACAGCCAGTGTGAAGAATATTCTGGCATTTTCTTTCCTTTTGTATTTCTCTCTTTTCTCACCTCCTACTATCCTAAAGTAGAAACTGAATTAATGACCAGCTGTGGAGGTTGGTTATGGCCGGTTGGCTATATATCCAGCCTGTGAATGTTGTCATTTTAAGAGCAAATGGAGCCTCTTACAGTTTGAACATTCATACTTTCAATATTTAGTTCCTTGCTTGAAGCACCATTTTAAAGGCTACCGACCCTTTAGAACAATGGTTCTCAATCTTCCTAGTGCTGCGACTCTTTAACACAGCTCCTCATGTTGTGGTGACCCACAACCATAAAATTTAATTGTTGCTACCTCACAACTGTAATTTTGTGCTACTGATATGAATTGTAGTTTTCAAACCTAAATCCCACTCCAACTACAATACTTACAGAGGTATCTACGACCAAGACTTTCCTGTCAAATTGTAAATATCTGTTTTGCAGCATATGTAACTCTTGTGTCCATCCCCAAGGGTATCGCAGCCCACAGGTTGAAAGTCGCTGCCTTGGAGCATAGGCCCTGACTAGTGGAGATTTGCCGCTGAGGAAGGCCTTTGAAGATTATCTCAGTCTAGTTCTATCCTGTATGCTCGGCTTTCTGGTCCACTATGATGTGAAGAACCTTTACCACATATCACTTCTACTACAGGCTAGCATGTCTTCCTCACCATGATGGACTACAATCTCTCTGAAATCATACTTTGAAATAAGTCACCCCTTCCTTGTGCTGTTTCTATTATACTGTCTGGCCATAACAAAAGAAAGTAATGAATACAAAAACTACATACATCTTCATGGTACAAATCATTGAACTTTAGTCATCCTGGTGATCATGAAGGGCATTAATTTGACAGGAAAGTCTCAGTCGTAGATACCTCTGTAAGTATTGTAGTTGGAGTGGGATTCAGGTTTGAAAGCTGCACTAGAACCAAGGAATTTCTTTCTACCCTTGGCTTTGATCCTAGTGATGGTTAAGTAGAAGTAGAATCACAAGTGTCTAGGATTTTCCATGGTCTTAGAGAAAACTGATAGGCAACAGTTGTCCCACCATGAAGCACTGGTCTGTCTTTATATCATTGCATTCAGCTTGGTCTAATTATGAATTCAATCACCTCCCATGAACTCGATACTCCACTCAAACTACAAGAACACTTTATATTTTCAAATAAAACAAAATCTGCATAAAGAGTGTGTTATTTTAAAATGGGTTAGACACTCCTGTATCACACTTTTCTGTTTACACCTCTCAGGATGATGTATATGTGTATATTTGTGTGAGATGTGCTTGTGTATGTATATATATATGTATATATACATATATAGATGTTTATAACTACCAAACATATGCTTATAAATATTCATGAGATAATCATGCATAAACAAGTACATTAACTTCTTTAGCCTCACTGATCTGTTTATAGCATTTCCTTTTCATCCCAGTTAAGCATTCCCTCAAGGGTCTCTCATAACCTTCACTCTGTGAAGTTCTGCAAAGTTAGTGAACGGACCTACTGCAACTGATTAGGGTTACACGACGACATTCATTTTCTAGTCTTAAAAACAACACCAACATGCCATCTCACAGTTCTGAAGGATGGAAATGTGGAACAACCCACATAAGTTTTAGAATTGTTTTCTATTTCTGTGGGGAAAAGTAACACTTAAATTTAGGGAGGTGTGACAGTGACTCTGTAGAATGAGTAGTGTGAAAATCACGTGTGTGTGTCTGTGTGTGTTTGCAGGAATGTGCATGCCACTGTTTGTAGGTAGAGATCAGAGTGCAGCCCTCTGGTACTGGTCCTCCCCACTCCTTGTTTGACACAGGGTCCCTTTAAGGCTGCATTAATCAGCCCTGATCCCAGGAATTCTCAGAGTGTCCTGCCTCTGCCTCTGCCCTCCCTGGGGTGCATGGGGATTAGAACTGGTTGTCAGGTTTTTCTAGTAAGTATTTTTACCCTCTTAGCTGTCTCCTCAGTCTTACTATGAACTTTTTAATAATCTAAATCCATTTATTTGTGTGTTTAAATTTTTTTTTATTAATGCCTTGTAGTTTTGGGTATCTAGGTATTTACTTGTACAGTGGTTGATTTTTAGGTCAGCTTGCCATAAGTAGGGAACCTCAGCTGAGGAACTGTCCTAATTGCCTTAACTGATATGAGAGCGTTACCTCAAACATGGGTGGCACCTTCTGGTAGCAGCCCAGACAAGAAAAGGGCATGGCAGTAGGAAGATAATTTGCCTTTCATTCAATATTGTCTCTCATGTTACCTAGTTGGTTTCTGCTGCTGCCTTTAGGGACATCAGAATGAACATTTCAAACTCCCATGACTGACTGTGACCAGCACCTAATACCACACTAGGACCACTGTTGCACCTAGCCTCAGAGACTGAGCAGCTACATGGTTTGTGGCCTCTCCAGTAACAGACAAAATTGTTGGAGCACTCTAACTGCTCTTGGCCTCAAGGATCAAGCAAGCCAGTAAGCAGTGCAGTTCTCGGTCATAGTTTCTGCTCCTGCTTCCTGCTTAAGTGTCAGCTCTGATTTCTACAGTGGTGGGTGGTGGATTGACACCTTTCTTTCCCATTTGCTTTTGGTCATGACCTTTATCACAGTAACAGAGAGCAACCTAGGGAAGCCTCATTGGCTTATGTTATTGCCAAGCATATTATTCTTTTTAATGTTAAATGTGAATGTTACTATTTTCTGTCTTTATTTTTGTTAGTTATTTGTTAATGTACAGAAGATGTGTGATTTTGTATATTAATTTTGAACTCAATAGTTTTACTGAACTCATTTATTAATTCTAACAGGCTTGTGTTTCGGGGAGTTTTAGGATAAGTGTGTGTGTATAACAAAATATAATATTCAATTTTATTTCTTGGTGAATTTTCTGGCTAGGACTCCTGGTAGTATGTCAAGTAGAAAAGATGAATGGACACTGTGGTCCTGTTCTTAACTTCATAGAAAAAAATGCATATAACTTTTTTCTAAATATGACAGCAGCTTCAAGTTAATCACACATTTTATTTATTCTGATGAGATAAACTTTTTATTGCTAATTTGTTGAAATTGTTTTAAACATAATCGGATGTTAAATCTGACCTTTTTTTTTAATTTAAAAGATTTCTTTTTTATATACCAACCACTGCTCTACTTTCCTCCCCTCTTCTCAGTCACCCCAAACTTCCCCCCACCCAACTCTCCCACCCACTCCTCAGAAAGGGTATAAGGACTCCTAGGGGGAGTCAATACAGTCTAGCACATGAAGTTGAGTCTGGGCCAAGTCCCTCTCCCAAATCTCAAGGGTGAGCAAGGTGTTCCTCTATAGGTAATGGGCTTGAACAGAACAACAGGATAGATATCTTGACAGAGAGAGCCATTTGGGGTTTAAGGAGTAACCTGGTGCTAGGGAAATATCCAAGAATCCACAAATATGACCCCAGCTAAGACTCCAAGAAATAGCGGAAAGGGTGCCTAAACTGGCTTTCCCCTGTAATCAAATTGATGACCACCCTAAATGTTATCATAGAACCTTCATCCAGCAACTCATGGATGCAGATGCAGAGATACACAGCTTGGCACTATGTTGAGCAACCAGTACAGCCAAATAGAGGGAGAAGAGATTATGTGAGCAAAGGGGTCAAGGTCATGATAGGGAAATCCACAGAGATTGCTAACCTCAGCTATTGGGAGCTCACTGACTCTGGACTAACAGCTGGGAAACCTGCCTGGGACGTAACTAGGCCCTCTGAAAGTGGACGACAGGTGTGTGGCAGGGGCAGTTTGTGGGGCCGATAGCAATGGGACCAGAATTTATCCCTAATTCAGGGCCAAGTTCTTTTTTTAGGACCATTGGGATAATTGACTTAGTTTTATCCTTTATTCAAATTTGTATAGAACTATGTAAGAGCTAAATAGTCAAAGCAACTGAAAAAACTGTATGCATCATATTCTATGATTTTAATAATAAAAACAGTGTCATAGTGGCCTGAGAATGATCGCATAAGACCATATAACAAGATAGAGAGCTCAGAAATAGGCTACTGTACATGAAATCAGCTGGGCTCTGGTTCACTAAACAAGCTTTAAGGAAGCTATCTTGACTAAATGCTTTAGGGAAAATGGGTCACCACATGCAAAGAAATGAAATGTTGCCATTTTCTCACATAATAAACAAAAATTAGTTTGAAATAAATTATTAATTTAAATATAAGACATGAAATCATAAATTCCCTATTATACATAGGAAAAGATTATTTGACATTGTTCTTAGCAATCTTTTCACAGAAAGCACCGGCAAATGAAAACAATATATTTTAAAGTAAGAGTACATCATACTAAAACTTAGAGCAAACAAAAGAAATACCAAGAGTAAAAGGCAGCTTACAGAAGAGGTAAACATACTTGAAAAATCTTACATCTCAGAAGTTAGCCTCTCAAATATGTAACAAAACCCATGCAAATTATAAAAATTTGACTTTAAAAGGAGCAAAAAGAAAAAAGTAAAACATGTTTTTCTTTAAGTCAGATTTTTCTTTGCAGATGGAAGGGATGGAGTCTGCTCGTGGGGGTCTGTGTTCAGGCTGACACTCTAGACATGTTAGGCCTTACTTTATACTAGATATATGCATTTCATTTATTCTGCTGCTTATGAATCAAGGATCTGTAAACAGGCCTTTGGAAGTCTTAGCATCACAACAGGAAGCTCTAAAATGACTTTTAAAATAGGATTAGTTTAGGTCCTAATCTTGTCAACTTGATTAGATCAAGTAATGGTTAAGAGAGTAATAAGATAGGCCATGGCTCGAGTCCATATGGATGTTTCTAGAGGATTAACTAAGGAGGGGAGAGGTCCATCTTGAATGTGAGCAGCAACATCCAATAGGCTCTTTTTAGATTATCTGACTTTGGGATTTATCATGACAATGGAAAACAGACTCGTGCAGGTAGTAAGGATAAAACTGGATTACTGTCCTGATGTTTCCTAAAGATTATCAGGGAATCACTGAGACCCATGTCTCTAAATCTCTCATTCTTTCTTAAGTCATTGGACTAACAAACAGATACTTAGTAAACACTCATAATTTACCAGGGACCAAGCTGGAATTTGGGTATAATTTGGGCTAAGACCAATGTAGTGTTTACTTTTATAAATATGTAGTGCTGTTGGTGAGGTGTGATGTATAATAAGAATGCTTTTCATTGCTGTCTAGTTATATTCTAATTTTAATGCTGAGGCTATCCCCTCCTTGCCACCATCTCACTTCTGGGGCTCAGCCCCATCATCCTTTGCTGGAGAGATCTGCTGAATATCATAAGCTTTTGACAAGAAGTGGACATGGAAGAAGGACAGTGACTTCCCATATATTTCAGAAAAAAGGAGCAAAGTTTAACTATTATAATAGAAGCTGACAAGAATGGCAAGATCTTTTATTTTACACTTTTTATTACATTAATTCATTTAGTGTGTGTGTGTGTGTGTGTATGCATTTGCCATAGTGTACACTTGAAGACCAGAGAAACTTGTGGGAACTGGTTCTGTCTTCCCACCTGGGAATCAACTCAGGTCATCGGGCTTTATTGTAAGTACCTTTTCCTACTACTGAGCTGTCTTGACAGACTAAGACTTGGTTGGGGGGGGGATGTCTGTAATGTGACATACCTTAGAATGTCAAAAATGATCTGCAGTCATGGGCTGGGCTTTATCATGAATCTTTGGTGCTGTTCACAATAGATAACAATTCTTCTGATACTGACTCCACTGACCTATGTTGTCCTGTTGGGTTGAACCTCAGTTCCCATTACCAGAACCTCTAAAGTGGGAGGCCGCCTCTTATTCCCATTCCTCAGCTCCAGTGTCTTCTACTTCCCTGTAAGGCCTGGAACCACTTTGTTTCCTTCCATCCTATTTCTGTGTTCTAAGCTTTGTTCTCCCATCCCTTCTGGCTTCTTTTTGGATAGTCAAAGTCTGGTGTAGAGGTTATTTACTTAAGTATGTATATTTTTTTCCAAAGAAACACTATATTTCTTGCATTTCAAATCTCCTTTTGAGAATATTATGTCTCCTGTAGGTAACTTAGATGACTCTGAGGAATGAAAAAGTCATTAGCACACAGGAATGCTGGGAAGGAAAAGGTCTTGACTGGAACATAAAGATATTATTGCCTACTCATAGGCATGCTATGATTAGGGATATGTAGATATTAAAGGCCCAAAAGGCCATGTCCCCAGTCAGATCTCATGGGCCCTGTAGGGAATGGTCAATCAGTGGGACCCAGAAGGAGAGTGAAATATACTCATCTCGCAGTGTTGAGAGGAATTTGGAATTAGATGTCATGAGCCTGCATTGTGAAGGCCAGAGAAAGAAAAGAATGAGAACAGTTAGAAGATGGACATAAAATCAAATACAGATGACAGGGAATCATTGGCATAGTAGGAATATTCAACTTAAGCGTTTTGACTTCACAGTGAGGTCACTGTTTCCAGACCATTATTCTAGTTTTCACTTTTAGTGTAAATAATGGTTGAACAATGCATTCCATCCAAGACTTCATTAGGAAGTAAGATTTGTGTAGGAAGGCTTTGTGTAGCTCTCTGTCAATCTAAGTAGTGTTCTGAGTACATTTTAAGTAGAGTAGGTGAGACTGTGCTGTTTGGCAGATTAGGTGTGTTAAATGCATTTTCAATTTATGAGATGTTCATTTTCGATGGATTTGGTAGGCTATTGCCTTGTTGTAGGTAAAGTAGCATATGTATTTAAGAAATCCAGTTGGCAAAATAAAACGACTGTCATGGCTGTGCTATGGCTTTTCCAATTACCCAATACTGGGGAAAGCAGGGAGAGGTGTCCCAGTGGGTAGAAAGCTATAGTCAGGTAGGAGGAATTGGTTCCAGCATCTTACTGTCCAATGACATGACTACAATTGATAATGATACTTTCAAAATCAGAGACTTAAAATAGTCTAACCACGAACAACCAATGCTTGAGGCTATGGGTCTGCTGTGTCATTGTGCACACAAACACACCAGAGTGTACTGCATGAGTATGTACAACTAATGTGTTCATTAGAAATAAAACCATGAAGGAAGAGCCAAGAACAGCAGAGGGGGCAGATTTACAGAGGAAAGAGCAGTTATTTTTACATGCGGGTAAGATAGAAAGAGATCAGTTCTCAGGTGATACTTTATTAAATGCCCACAGCAAGTTGGTGAACTAAGCAGACATTTTAAGTCAAACTTCTTTTTTTCTGAAACAGAAAACAGATAAATTTAGCTTTTCTGTCTCCATTACTACTTCTAAATGGCCAACCTTCCACTCTCTTTTTAAACAAATTCTTCCTCTGGGGTTGATGCTCAGCTTCAGCATCATTTTCAGACAGTCAGTGATGCTGTTCTGTGCTGTGGTCATAGAGCTCCCAAGACTGGGTGGCTGGTTTTCCTTCAGTTCTGGAGACGAAAGAGCCCAAGGTCAAAGGCTCACATCTTGCAAGATGCTTCTTGCTTTGTTATCTCATGGTTGCTGGAGAGTAAACAAGAAGGAAGCAGGGAGAGAAAGCCATCAAGTCCACCGGCCATTATTGTCACTGTTAGAATTTTTTAAGATTTAGTATGTCAGGAATGTGAATCACTCAGTTATCTGACAGTGGATCTCTATGGATGCTGAGGCCTTATGGAGAACACAGCAGAAGGCAGCAGCAGCAGCTAACAGGAGACCCTTAAAAGCTATTTCTGTTTAAAAAGGACTTTACTGTTAGAGGGATATGAAGGGTATAGATATGATTAACTGAGGTTATGATAACAGAGAAGGTTATAATAGCAGAGACAGGGGAAGGAGGGAGGAATAGAGGGAGGGAGGAAGGGAGAGAGAGAGAGAGAGAGAGAGAGAGAGAGAGAGAGAGAGAGAGAGAAAGAGAGAGAGACTGATTCAGAGGCAGAAATCCTTTTTTAAATGGGGCTTGACATTAGAAAAGATTTTATATACATACATACATACATACATACATACATACATACATACATAAATACATGTGTGCGTGTGCGTCTGTGTGTGTGTGTGTGTGTGTGCATATGTCCTTGGAGGTCAGAAGGGGGTACAGGATCCCATAAGAGCTCCAGGTATACATGATTGTGAGTCACTGGATGTGCATTCTGGAAACTGAACTGAACTGAACTGAAGCATCAGCGCTTATCTGCTAACTTCTAGCCCCAGAACTGTTTCTTGAGGTATACCTCCTGACAGTGGCCGCCATCATTGTTTTATTTACAGTGAAGTTTCTCAGGGATTGGCTGCAGGGCAGGGAAGTTGTTAGTAGGCTTGATTTTCTATGTATATTTCACTTTATACTTTCTTAGATAAAATTTGTTTAAAGTTTCAGTCAGAATTATCAAGACTTATTTAATGAAAACTAATAAACTATGGACCCTCAATGTGAGCCCAAATAAACTGGCTATCATTCTCTTCTGGAGTAAAGGACAGTGGTCTCCTGTCCCAACTTTCTGTATTCAAGAATCCAGCTTACCCATAGGACACCTTGCTTATCATAGATGACATAATGCCATCTGACATAGGGGTCCAACATGAGAAGTCTTCATAAATATCGTAAGTATTATCAAAGTGCTATGTGCATATGGGTGCTTGTACATGGGGCACATGCACTTGCACACACACAAATGAATAAATATAATATAAATATCTATAACTATTGCACAAATTTTAGTTGGTGTATAATGAAAACTCAGAGCCAGATATTGAGGGAAAGCTGGAATATCAGAGAGAAAAAACAGACTACGGCCAATTATCACCCAGCCAACTTCTCAGGCCAAACAGGGTAAATGCTGCCTTCAAGAGTCCTCAGCCTAGCTGGTTGCTTCTGCAGAATGCCTGAATCTCTGCCTCCTCCTGCCTTAAATATCTTCCCTGCCAAGCTGTTTCACTTCCTGGTTCAACTCTGTATCATAATCCTAGAGCTAGGATTAAAGGTGTGAGCTAGTACTGCTTGACTGTTAGGCCTTGAACTCACAGAAATCCAGAAAGACCTCTGTCTCTTGAATAATGAGATTAAAGGTATGGGTAATCACTCTCTGACCTTCATAGCTTGACTGTGGGTGATTCTGTCCTCTGATATTGTAGGCTGATTTTATTAAATATACAGCATATCACCACATATACACAGAATACCTTTGTGACCTTTAAAAACGTCTTAAAACACCAAAACTTTAGGAAAAAATAAACATCATTTGAAAATTTTAAAACCACTGTTAAAAAAGAAAGGCACAAACTGAGAGAAAATATTTTCAGCATTCATGTTTGATATTTATAAATATCTATAACATAGGTGCAAAAGATTGTGCTGAATTATCAGACATATAGATTCTGTAAGTGCATATTATATTTTGATAGATGTGGGTACACATGGCCATCTGAAGGTACCTCACTCTCAGGCCTCAGAGAGAAATTTCTAAACAAGAGTAGGTTTTCCTAGATACCAATAACCAAAACACAATTGTAACATTCCCTTGGTTCCATCTCCAAAATATGATTAGTAAAATCCTCCCAGAGAGCTTCTGCAAGCCAACTTGGAAAGCTGTGTTATTATGCAATATCGGTTCAGCTAAACCTGATTCAGCAACTGTGGAAAACTCTGAAAGATATGGAGAGTATTCATTCCTAAAGATTTCTGATAATCCTGTGTGTGGGTGGGTAATCAGGGCTGTGTTTATTTTTACTTAATCAAGGATAATTATAGAAATGTATCAGAGTCTTGGGATCTCAGAAGGCAACATTTTTTCAATCTCTTTTCTCAGGGAGCCATACTTCAGAGAACTGCTTGGTGAGTCTGCTTAGAAGGGTAAGTGCGTGTTTCAGTTTCTGACTTCAAACTTAGGATTCTCTGGGGATGAAAGTACGAAGCTGTGGTGAGTTAAGCCAAGGGGATTATTTTAACGCTATAAATGAACATTTTAGCTAATCAAGATTATTTTAGCTGGTAGAAGGGTTGAAATTCCAAGATATCCATCAGGCCAAAGGAGAGGACATAATTCTCAGACTGCAGATAAAAAAAGACCTTTACCCACATGTTTGAGGAAAGATTTGCAATTCTTTAATAATGGCTGCTTTCTTTAAAAAAAAAAAAAAAAAAAAAAAAAAAAAAAAAAAAGATTGTTTAAAAACTTGCCTGTATGTGGCTGTGTATAGGTCTGTGACCATGAGTGCAGGTGCCCTAAGAGTACAGAAAAAGGTTTTGAATTCCCTAAGTTGCAGTTGTGAGGCACCCATCATGGGTGCTGAGAACCAAACCTGGATCCTCTGCAAAAGCAATACACCTTCATAACCACTGAGCCAACTCTCTAGCTCCTTTGTTTTAAAATAATTTTATTTCAAAGTTGTTTTGATTTGCATTTCTCTGATGGCTAAAGATGTTGAGCACTTTTTCAAGCGCCTTTCAGCCATTCGTAATTCTTCTGTTGAGAATTCCCTTTTTAGTTCTGAACCCCATTTTTTGATTGGGTTATTCAAGGTTTTGGGCTCTAGATTCTTGAGTTCTTTATATATCTTAGAGATCAATCCTCTATCACTTGTAGGGTTGATGAAAATCTTTTCCCATTCTGTAGGCTATTGACAGTGTCCTTTGCTTTACAGAAGCTTCTCAGCTTCAGGAGATCCCACTTATTGATTGTTGGTCTTAGTGTCTTGTGCCACTGGTGTTACATTTAGAAAGTGGTCGTCTGTGCCAATTCGTAGAAGTGTATTTCCCACTTTCTTTTCTATCAAGTTCACAGTGGCTGGGTTTATGTTGAGGTCTTTGATCCACTTGGATTTGAGTTTTGTGCAGGGTGACAGGCTTGGATCTATTTGCATTTTTCTACACACTACCATCCAGCTATGCCAACACCATTTGTTAAAAATACTATCTTTTTTCCATTGAATATTTTGGGCCTCTTTGTCGAAGATCAGGTGTTTGTAGGTTTTTGGGTTAATGTCTGGATCCTCAATTCTGTTCAATTGATCCACAAGTCTGTTTTTATGCCAGTACCAGGCTGTTTTTATTACTGTAGCTCTATAGTATAACTTAAAGTCAGGGATGGTGATGCCTCCTGAGGTTCTTTTGTTGAGCAAAATTGTTTTGGCAATTCTGGCTTTCCTGTTATTCCAAATGAAATTGAGTATTGTTCTTTCAAGGTCCGAAAAATATTGTGTTGGGATTTTGATGGGCAGTGCATTGAATCTGTAGATTGCTTTTGGTAGAATTGCCATTTTTACTATGTTGATCCTACCTCTCCAGGAAGTCAGATTGGCTAAGAAAAAAGACACAGATGACAGCCTATGCTGGAGAGGGTGCAGAGCAAGGATGCAGAGCAATACTCCTCCATTGTTGATGAGAGTGAAAGCTTGTTCAGCCACTCTGGAATGAAGTATAGCGGTTTCTCAGAAAACTGAGAATCAGTCTCCCCAAGGACCCAGCAATACCACTTCTGGGTGTATACTCAAAAGACACACAGTCACTCTCCAATGGTATTAGCTCAACTATGTTCATAGCAGCATTATTTGTAATAGTAAGAACCTGGAAACAACCTAGATGCCCCTCACCTGAAGAATGGATTAGCAAACTGTAGTACATCTATACAATGGAGTACTACTCAGCAGTAAGAAAAAATGATATCTTAAAATTTGCAGGCCAATGGATGGATTTGGAGAATATCCTCCTGAGCGAGGTATCACAAACCCAGAAAGATAAGCAGGGGATGTACTCACTCATTAGTGGACTCTAAACAAACAAACAAACAAACAAAAAAGCAAAGCTTGCCCAAGCTGCAAACTACAACCACTGAACAGCTTGGGATCAGAAACACCTTGGACTGACTCCTTGGATCCCACTCCCCCTAGAGGAACACCTGACTCAGTCTTGATGTTGAGGGGAGAAAACTGGATCTGCCAGGAGTGGAGGCTGAACTAAGCAATATTGGGACCTTGGGACCTTGGGACTGCCTGCTGCCTGCTCATGGGGGCGATGGGGCGATGTGAAGAAGAAAGAATGGCCTGATGTAGTGGGAGGGGGAAAGGACCTTGATTAAGGATGTACAGGGATAGAAAATGTGACTTCTTTATTCATAATTAAAAAAATAAATAAAAGAAATCAACCTTAAAAAATTTTATTTACACAAAAATGTTGACAACTTCGTACATGAATATAATATACCTTGGCTACTTTCACCCATAATTCTCTTCTCTCCATCCCACTTCCTTCTTCCTAAGACCCTTACTTCCTTCCAAGACATCCTTCCCAGTTTCTGGTCTTCTTTTCAAAATGAGCCATAGAATTAGTGGGGGCTACTTGTAGTTAATGGATGTGGGGCTTTTTTACTGGATCATAAGCAAATTGTCAGTGGCTAAAAACTGAAGAAAAATGACACCTCTCAGTAGCTGTTAGCTGCTCCTCAGCTAGAGGTGGAGTTTCATGTGCTCCATCCCCATTATGCTGACATGCTCATGGGTTAGATCTCATACAGGCCTTGTGCTGGTGAACTCAGCTACAGTGCGCTTTGGAGTGCAGTGGCTGTGTCAAGCTTTCTTGATTTGTGAATCACCAGAAAAAAAGGAATTAATTCTGTCAGCATACTGCCTCACTTTTTGCACAATAGTCTAGATCATTTCATCACTTGCTTTCATTTCTCACAGTATTTGTACATACACATTTTCCTATACTTAAAATTCTCCATACACTGTTTATTCATAGTAATTACTAATGGTGAATATTAATCCAGTTTTTCTTCTTTGTCTGATAATGAATAAGCCCATGGAGAACATTTCTGCATTAATATTTTATCTATTTCAGAATATATTTTTAGAATTTTGCCCAGAAGTTATATTACTGTGTCACTGGATATAAACATTTTCAAAGGTCTCAGCATTCCACCAGACAGCTTTGTAGCCCTGCACAGTCACCATCCTCTAAGTATATCTCAACTAAACCTTTCCACTGACTCTGACAACACTGGCATTCCTGGCTTAGAAGTGTGCATGTAAATAGGTAAAGCCAATCTCTCTTTGGATATATTCTTTAAGAATTAGGGACTTCAACTAATCACTATTATTTTATTGTGCCATTTTTTGACTCAGAATATTTCTATTTTGAACTAAATAAATGCATGAAAAGCTTTCCCAAAACCATAATTGTCTTCTTTGATCATTTTGTGAGGTATTTTCTTGCTATATATTAGCAGTTCTCCATTGCTGCCTCCCTATTATGAAGACTGGGTTTCCACTAGACTCAGAGGCATCCCAAGCACTTGAAGTGGCTGTAACATAGGACTAAAGGAGTAAGTTAGATACAAAATCTTTGTTTTAATTCTTTTCACTGGAAACTTATAGACACCTGGCCCAAAATCTTCCAATAGTAAGGGCTGGGTGTCCTTAACACCGTAAAGTCATCAGAATTTGCTTTGTCTGAGTCCTGACAGTTTTGGTTTGGGCTCCACTTCACCATCATGTCTCATTAAGTTATCAGTTTATGATGATTGCCTACCTGGTCCTCAGTGCTTCTGGAGGCATGCATGTCCTCTCGGAAATTTGTATTCTTTTAAGCTTTCAGAATTTATGAAGAATAAATAAGCTGTAGAGTGAGTGGGATACACTAATTGTGACCCAATTAATGGCAGCTACTTTCATTCCAGGACTAAAAAGCTGTCCTGGTGAAAATAATCTTTCAGAGTTTCCTGATGGGAGATGACCAGCAGTCTGGCTCTTTGTCCCGTTGTTACCTTAAGGCAGATGGATATTGCTAGATGACAGATGGGAGACATACAAGTATTGAGCTGATGACTCTTCAGTTATTTCATTCTAGAATATGTAATTGGCAGAATGGAATTCAAACCAAGGGAGCAAAATCAATAGATGATATAACAAAAGACAGTATTTATATTCTTCAAGTAATGAGAAAGCCTTGAGGAGTCTTGTGAAACAATGAATAATCAGCAACAGGGAGTATCTGCCAGGAAAGTACCACCAGAAGGGTTTACAGGCTGTTCTTTCTCCCGAAGGACCTCCACAGAGGACGTCCCACTTTACAGCTACTTCATGTCTGAAGAGGATACACATGCTGCAAAGACCCCATGGAAGGCAATCACTGCAGACATAGCTGAGTTTGTGAGCTGCTGCTTCTGGAAGAGCAGGAGACCGCACATGCTGTGAAAGGCTCATGGTCTACTCTCCAAGGAAACATCTGGAAACTGATGGAGCAGTTTTGGGCAGAGAGATAACAAGCTTGTCTGTGGTGGTGATGTCATCAGCCATTTGGCATTAGACAATCTATATTGATTCTGTACAGAAATGTCAGTAGGAGGCCAAAGCCCACAGAACGAAGAAGAATTGCCCTACACTCATCTGACTTATTAAGAATCCATACTGAACTGGACCGTGAAGGGACAAGGAGTGCAGCTCGGTATTACAGCACCCATGCAGCTCAAGTGAAGCCTCGAGTCTACTCTCCAAAGTAATCTCAAAAAGAATCAGCAGGGTTGACAAGATGGATCAGGAGGACAAGTGCTTACAATGCAAATGTAAAGGCTTAAGTTTAGTTCCATGCACATCTATAATCTCAGAGTTGAAGAGGGGGTTACAGGACAAACTCAAGTGCTTGATGTACAGGCAGCCTAGCTGAGCTGACTAACTCTAACAGTTTAGAGAGATACTGTCCCAAAAATAAAATAAAGAGCAATAAAGCAATAGAATATACTCAGTGTCAACTTCTGGCCACACACACACACACACACACACACACACACACACACACACACACAAAACACTAGACTGTGCTAGGTGACAACATAAATTTATACTACTTGATAGAGCTAACCTACCTCAGAAGAGTCAAATGCTCAAGCTCTTTGGCTCATGTAGGGATGAGTGTGTGATTGTGAAATCTTTATATTGCCCTTGAGATTCCCAGGTGTAGGTTGTGCTACTGACTCATGCTTTGTTCCATAGGTGGAGCTCTGTGCAGGAAAAGACAAATGAAAGACTGAATTTTTGATTAGAAACAGATCTGACTTTGGGAGACTTCAACACCTTGAGCTATGATGGTGAAACTTCTCTTGTAGTATATTCTTAGAAGGAAATGATTACTGGAAATTAGAGAGATAACTCAGAAGTTTTATAATTCTCTCCTGGAGGATCTGACTTCAGTTTCAGGTATCCAAGATGCACAATTCACACTACCTATAATTCTAGATCCTGGAAATCTGATGCCTTTTTTTGACTTCCACAGGCACCTGCACTTAGATGCATATGCACACACATACATATATAATTAAAAACTTAAAATAGCCTTTTAAAGAGGACATCTTTCTTGATGTCTTGCTTCCACTAGAGTGCAAGCACAGGAAGAGTTCATGATAAGCACTTTTCTTTTTACTATATCACTGGTACTCTTTGCAATTATTCCGAGTCAGTTAAATTCGATTTTGGGGGTTGGATTTATTAATGTTATTAGTACACTTGGCTCTAGTAATGATTATAGTTTGCCAAGTGAGCAGTGGGGAATTCACTGTTTAACTTAGAACCATATGATCATTTCTCTCTATTTGTTCCTCAGGTCCCAAGGTTCTAGCTTCATTAAGTTACTTGAGTGTATCTGTTCATTTGTGTTTGCTTTTTCAAAGCAATTAAAAACATTATGCTCTCTTTTAAAGGTAACTTTACCCAGAAATATGGCATATTTAATTTAAAGTCAGCTAAAAAGTTTTTGGTTAGATAAAATGCAAATAACAGATGTGTTAAGAAATTAGATATTTATATTATCAATTTTACATTTATTTTCACATTTATTCCTTGTTTTATTGGTGTGTGTGTGTGTGTGTGTGTGTGTGTGTGTGTGTGCTTCCATGAGATCATGTATACCACATGTGTCTATGAGCCCTCAGAAGCCAGAAGAGGGTGTAAGATCCTCTGAAACTGGAGTTACAGATAGCTGTGGGCCACTATATCGATGCCAGGAACCAAACCTAGACTTTAGCAAGAGCATTCCATGCTCTTAGTCGCTGAATCATCCTAGAGCACTCTGCTTCTACTTTTAATGCTGGAAATTCTCTAAGAAATGGCTTTAAGAAATGTAAATGCTACCCAAATAATAGAATTAAGCATGGCTGATATTAGTAAATGAATGGAAGATAGGTGAATAGATTGATCAATGGATGGATGACTAGGCAAAGAGAGGATGAGAAAAATAGATGAATAAATGGATGAATGAAGGATAGGTGAATGATGGATGAATGGATAGATGGCTTAACATTTTGATGATCTTTGCTAAAATTTGTCCAAAGTGGAAGACTGTCATTGAAAGGTATTGGGGAATACTCAATGGCTGTGGGTTTGTGTTATTAGAAGTCACTGAATTATGTAGCTAATGAAGTAACATTGAAATATTTATATTTTTCTTTAAATCATTTTATTTGCTTGGAGGAGGGTGGGTAGAAGCCATGAGGATAAAATAAATGCACTCTAAAGACTGTAGAAATAATGTAAGAGTAAGAATAAGATATACAATGTTACATGATATTAAGGAGGGGATGGAGACCAGACTGAAGAACATGAACTTTATTCTAACACACACACACAATTTTTATATAAAATATGTATTATTCTAATATGCTGTAATATATTATGCTGTGTATATAAATATGTAAGATCACTGGAAAGCTCTGAAGCATAGGGATGGGATGATTAAACATATAGTTTAGAAAGGTTGATCTAGTAGAAGAAAAGCAGACTGTTGAGGGTTGGTTGTCAGGAGGCTGTGTTTGGAAGTCCTTACCACATTGAAGCAAGAGATGGAGGCAGTATGGTTGATACAACAAGAACTCCACTTCAGGCAGGCCATGAAACTGGAAAGTTTCCCATTATGGTGACTGAGTGATCATCAGCAGAAAAAGAGTAGTGGGAAGTGAATAGAAACCAACCCACCATAGGCTTTTGCTTGTCTGGAATAGCCTCTGTTGACTGAAGGTACTCCATCAACCCTACTGATGACACTAGTTTTTTTTTTTTTTTTTTTAAAAAAAAAAAAAAAAGCTTTATTTATTTATTATTTATTTGTGTTGGTGTTTGCCTGGAACTAGAACTACAGACAGTTGTTAGCTGCCATGTGGGTGCTGGGAATCGAACCCGGGTCCTCTGGAAGAACAGCCAGTGCTCTTAACCACTGAGCCATCTCTCCAGCCCCGACACTAGTTTTTATGATAGGTTTTGTGGTTACCCTACCTACATTGTTGTCGTATAAATTATTATGGTTTCATGGTTTCCAAGCAGAATGAGGTCATCCTAAGCAACAGAGATGGTTATATAATTTGTCTGTAACTTTCTGGAATGTTTTTGGAAAAAAGTAGAAGGACCTCAGTGACCAATGAGTTTTTTGATCAAGTTTTTACAAGCCCTCCTGATACTGGACAGGCAAGGAGATGGATATGAGGTAACCACGGAAACTGCAACAATATCTGGGCGGCCATGTCTCTTTGATAGTGAGATGTCTCTTTATGTTTACCCTTGCTCCTACAATTAGGTATTCTCATTACACCAGAAATCTAGGCCCTGGGGTTCTTTCCTAACTGCTATGCATGGGCCCTAGCAAGGAACTTACAATATCACTTAGATTGTGGTCTGCGTGAATCTCCTTGCTCACTATCTTCGTAGGAATTTCTAGAGCATTACTGAAAAAATTAATCCAAAGATTTGATCTATTTTAATTTAGGAAGAAAATTACACCTTACCCCAGGAGTCAGCCACTCACATCACAAACATTCATTAAAATTTTTTCTGAAACAATAACACATAGAATCATGACATAATCCAGTCAGTAGAGTATTTGCCTTGCAAGTGTGGGGACTGGATTTTTACACCCAGCAGCTAAATAAAAACCAGGGTGTGGTTATAATTCCAGCAATGGGGAAGCCAAGACAAGCAAAGCTCTTGGGCTTGCTGGCCAGCCAGTCTGCCATAATTAGCGAGGCAAGGAGTCACAGGTCCCAGTGAGCAACTGTCTCAAAAAAAAAAAAAAAAAAAAAGTGAGTGATGGAGGACCAACAGTCAAGGTTGACCTCTGCCTCTACATGCATCTTCACACACACTCACCTTCCCCAAGCCCCTCACCTGCATATACACACATCCACACAAATAAAAATAATCACACCCAAAAATATAAAACAAAATCAGGGGCACAGACTCCACTGTATTGCTACCCTCTTTGGAAACAGCGCACTCCAATCTCTCCCTAGAGCAGTGGTTCTTAACCTTCCAATGCTATGACCCTTTAATGCAGTTATATGTTTAATACAACTCCTATTGAGGTGATCCTCAATCACAAAATTATTTTGTTGCTACTTCATAACTGTAATTGTGCTACTGTTCTGAGTCGGAATGTAAACAACCCAAAGGGGCCAGACCGTAGGATGAGAGTTGCTACCCTCAAGTGTTTTGCTTTGACAAATTTGCTTAAATTGTGTCTGTTGTTAGAATTCTTTCCTTCAAGAAGATATGAACAGAAAGACTCCACACATGCACTGCCGCAATGCTGCACAGTTTAGCGGTATCAGCACGCTGTATCAGGCTCCTGAACTAGTGGAGTTGGTGAGGCGAAGTGAGGGCTTCAGAGACATGCTTGCTCTGGCCATTTATCATAGCATCTTTTACAACACATTGGCTTTGAGGACAAGTCTGTTTTTTTCACAATTATGACATCTTCACAGATGTGAAACATCATTTTTCTCTCCCTGGGCTCCTCAAGTATGGTAGGAACATGCTTTGTGATAGATGACAAAAGATTTAAGTTGTAGATTTGGTAGGACTCAGCCCCCAATCCTGAAGACTTACTTCCTATCCTCAGAGTTATGTTTCTTTCTTTTGCACATTAATAAGCCCTTTGGTGCACCTCCCCCACCCCTGCAGCTCCTCAGCAATCCTGTGCAGTCTTTCAGGTACTGCTTACGGCCTACTGCTTCTGTGCAGCCTTCTCTGACAGGCACCACACCCCCTTGTCAGCAATCTTTGGTTCTTCTGAACTCTGAGAGGCGCCTCTCCTCCACGTGGATGCCCCGATTTTCCAGGTGAGAAAATAGAAACTATAGGTATGGGACTGGCATGACCTGGAAGCTGGGTACCATACATTCTCCCAGGTAACAACATCTATCAGGGAGCTGCCTCTCTACTGTCTGAACAAAGATAGGCACAGCAGAACAATCCAAGCAAACAGCAGAGTGTGTGCAGAGGCAAACCTCTGCTCCTCATGTCTGCTAGGTTTGCAAAGGGGCCATGCACTAAAACCTCACAGTTTAGCCTGGCAGTTATCTTTGGTCTGTGTTCTGCTTTTGTGAGGGTGGTGGACAAGCCTCTGTCTAAGCATCTAGGCCAATACCTTCCTCACATATATTACTGACTCTGTCTAAGCTTCCGAGCATACATAATAAGAAAAAGATTTTCTTGTTAGCATGTTCTCAGTGGCACACCATAGCTGGTAAAAACCAAAGGGTTCAAAATCTCAAGCATCTCTATGGTATAGCTATTCTATCTGATTTTTAGCTAAGAGAAATTATTGTTGACTCATTAAAAGTGGATCAGCACTCCCATAACAAAGAGGAAGCATCTTGTCCTCAAAGCAAGACGAATGTGTTTCTCTTTTAGCCATTTGACAAATGACTTTAAAAAAAAAACCTTTTAGTCTAAACCCATTTTAGATCTCAAACATAGCTATTAAGCCAAGATAGCTATGAGTAAGAAACACCTTGCTTTGTTTAAAACTATGATGGAGGAAGAACCCACGGGGACCATGGAACAGCATGGGCTTGCAATTTTATATCATGTTATTTATTGTTTTGTTGTATTCTTGCAAATGAAGTTGGCTAACAAAATAAATGGAAAATGGAGGGAGGGAGAGCCAAGGTAGCCCATGGTTGATCTATTTCATGAATACCTTTTGTGTACTTTGTGCCAGATAGTGTATCAAGCATTGGAAATAAAAAACTAATCACCGCTCTTGAAAGGCTCATGGGAACACAAATACTCATAACCAAAAAAAGATATAAAATTCTTTATTTTTATTTTTTAATTTTTAAAAAATAAAATAAATAAAAAAATAAAATTCTAAGTCCCATGTGGACATGAAATGATAATGGGCCACCTAGACATACAGAAAAGGATCCCTATGAGCTGAAGTTTACTAGCAAGAGAATTTTGATCAGGGAATAAAATACTATAAACAGAAAAAAAAATAACATGAAAAGACAGAGAAATAAAAAAGGTAGAGAATTTTCTAGAACCAGGAAGTATAGTATAAAGAGGATGTTATGGTTGTGTTAGGAACACAAGAGGACTTATACAAAGAGATATGATAAACTGCAATAACTTGAGGTTTATTCTCTAAGCACGTAGAGCTATTGGCATTTCTCACCAGGCAAGAAGGCTTTTGGCACTTGAAAAGGACATGTGAATATTTGCCCCAGAGAGACTCAAATACTCACTCACCCACTCCATCATCGTGATGGGAGTCACCGTTTTTGAAAGAGGATACTTGAGTGACAAACAGAGACCGTGGATAAGTTTAGGAGACCATTAAGAGTCAGCCATTTCTATTCATGGGTTCTACAAATTTAAATTTAATTGACTTCACTTAGAGAATATACCAGGACAAGAAAGCTCTGACAAAGAGCAGATATTTTATGTTGTCATTCCCTCAGCCATATAGCATAATAACTATTTATACAAAATTGCAATGTAATGGGCATGACCAGAAAGTTGATCTGTGTTAATATAAAAGGAAGAATTGTGTCACTAATAGGTAAAATGATGTAATTTTAGGGAAGGGGCTTGAGTATACATGTATTTTTTGCATCTTCAGAAATTTGGGAAATAATCTTTCACAGATATTAAGGGGTGACTATTAATATCAGTCGGAGGCAGTAGAAATCAGCACAGATTCAGCTGGACTGGAGAAAGAAAGAAAAAGAAACAAGAAGACTTTTGACAGAAAAATTAACAGGACAGTCTGCAATGCAGTTGGAAAATGGTACAGGAGTCACAGGTGACTGAGAACTGTTAGTGGCAGCAAAATGCCTTTAACTGGTAAAGTGCTTACTGTCCAGGCAGGAGGATCCAAGTTCAAATCCCTAGTATGCTCAAGAGCACAAGGTATATTGGCTTGTACCTATAATCTCAGTGCTTGAGACCAGATGCCTGCTTCCCTCTTTTGCTTTATCAAATTTACCAACATCTCCACTGAGGATCATGATATGGTTCTGCTCATGAGATATCCAAGAGCCCCTCTTAGAGTCTTTGCTTATGCCACTGTTGCTCATGCACTAGGTCTTTCCATTTGTTGTTCAGCATAACACCATCACCTCAGAGAGTTTCTTTTTGTGCACCACATGCAAAGGAAATTGTTCTTCTTGACTGTCACTCTCAATCCACTTTATTGTTCTCACAGACATTTAATCATCAAAATTGTGTTACTTGTGATTTGGGGTGCTTTTAGAGTTCTGCACATCTTCCCGCAGAGTCTCCATGAAACCCCGGGTCCTGCTATAGTCTCTGGTGTCTGAGACAATGAACGGAATAAAGTTTCTGTTTAAATCAGTGATTGTTAAACAACATAATATTTGAATTAGGGAGAGAGGCCAGGATAAAATGAAGGAGGAAGGGAGGGTGGGAGGCAGAAAGAGAGAAACAGAAGGAGGAAGAGATGGAAGACAGAAGGAGAAAGTACTGTAGAACCCAGAGCCTTGGCCTCACTCAGACCACAGGAACCAGAGAAATCTTCCAAAGGAACTGAGAACTAGCTGAGCCATGAAAACCAGGAAGGTCCAATTTCCTCTAAAAGCTTTGGCAGTTTGAGTTTGAGTGATCAGAGATGATTAATATCCAAGGGCCCAAAATGTGGACCCATCTCCAGGAGATAACAGCAGTGAAACATGTCATCTTGGGACTTTATTCTGCCATATGTAGTACGTGGCTCCTGCTCTGGCAATCCATTTTAACAGGTGCATGTGTGTGAATATAAAGTAATAATTTTAGGAGTCAGTTTTTCTTCCTATTCTGTTTGAGACAGGGCCTCTCTTGTTTCTGCCTCATTGCATATGTCAGGGTAGCTGGCCTGGGAGATCCCAGGCAATTGTCTGGTCTCCATCCCTCATCTCACTGTAGAAATGCTGGAATTACACATAGGTGCACCAATCCTGCTGTTTATATATCTTCTGGGGACTGAATTCAGCTTGACAGGCTTGTGTGGTAAGCGCTTGGTCTACTCTGCCATCTTGCTGGCCTCTTCAGCAATTTCTTAGGAGAACTGTCAAGAAGTACATCAGCAATACCTTTTTTTTTTTCCTTTCTCATTCTGGATTCTTCTGCTAAATCCCCACCAACCACAAGCATGCAATTAGAAGGGGTAATTTCAATCAAGAGGAAAAAAACCAAGAAATTAAAAAAAAAAATCTATCATTACCTTTTGTTGGTGCCTCCGGGATTCTTGTCTCTGTTCGGAGAGCTGGGCTCTGAGTGCTTTGCGATGTCATCTGCTGTGCGCTGTTCATGAGAGATGCTGACAGGAAGGAGGCCAAGTAGCTGCTGTTTCTCCACAGGCCTCCGGAAAATGCAACGCCTGTCTCCCCAGGCCATGCAAGAGAGCCAAATTCTAAACCAGAGAACTGCATCTTCCTGCTCACTGCTGAGTCCTCTGCATTCAAAACACTTCTTCAAGTTTCTGAAATTGGCTTTTAGAACTTGGATGTAAGACTACTCTATTCCTTTATCCTCATATCATCCTCCTTTTCTTTCATTTTCAACTCTGGATGGCAAACTTACAGTCATTTGGCTGTGCACTGAGACATTAGGCAGACTGACAAACTATGAGCACTGTTTGCCACAAATATTACTTATTTATCTCTCAGCATAGCAGCCTCTACCATAGTCATATGACATTAATACCACTGTTTTCTCTCTAAAGAGATTAATTGTTTAGTTGTAAGTATATTCAAATGCAAGTGGGGGAAAAATCACACTCAGATATTGTTCCCTGAAAGTCATCCACATTGTCTTCTCTATCTATCAGTCAATAAATCTATCTATCTATCTATCTATCTATCTATCTATCTATCTATCTATCTTTGAGGCACTATCTCTCACTGAACCCAAAGCTCACCATGTAGGTTAGGCTGGCTGGCCAGCAAGCCCCAGTTCTGGTATCCCACGTGTATGCCACCACACTCAGCTTTTTTACATCGATTCTGGAGAGCAAACTTAGGTCCTCAGGCTTATGAGGTCAGCACTTTGCTAACTGAGCCATGTTTACATTTGCTAAACTGATTTAAAGCTTCCAAAAAAATCATGATAAAGCTGCTTAACTTTGTAATTGACTAAAAGCCAATTAAAACAACTAATTGTTAAAATTAAAAGCATTCATATTTTATTTATTTTTCTTTTTGAGACAGGGTCTCCTATAGCCCTGGCTGGTCTCAAACTTGCAATGTAGATGAAGGTGACTTCCAACTTCTGACCCTCCTGCCTCACTCCCTGAGTGCTGAGTGCCTCCTAGGTTGCCACCATCCCAAGTTCTCTGTTCTTTAAGAGATACATTTATTTCACAAAGTTTCCAGAACTCAGGAGGCACTAGCCCAAGGCTAAAACCCAACTAATTTAGATCTACAAAGGCAATCAACCTCTTTTCTTCTAAAGATATGAACTGAACTACCTGGGTTTATGTGGCTACTTCAGGCATGTTTGGCCCTTTTTAATTGGCAATCAGTATTGCTAAAATTTATAGATTGCTTTTCAAGTTGGTTGATTACTAAAATTATTAATATCCTAATCATCTTATTTTGACTCAGAAGAGTGAAAGTCATGGGAGAAACGTCATCAGAAACAGGTGCCGAGCGCACTCTGGAGCAGGGGCAGCTGAACTCTGCACCTGGCCACACCCGCAGCTCCTGCTGCTCAGGGAATCTACTAGGAGCCCTACTGCGACCCTGAACTGAGTGAACTGAGCAAACTAACTGCAGGGGTCTCTGAGGGGCGGATTCGAACCCTGACCAGAGGACCTGTGCTCTCTGCGGCGTCCCAGCGCACTCTGGAGCAGGGGTAGCTGAACTCTGCACCTGGCCACACCCGCAGCTCCTGCTGCTCAGGGAATCTACTAGGAGCCCTACTGCGACCCCGATCTGAGTGAACTGAGCAAACCAACTGCAGGGGTCTCTGAGGGGCGGTTTCGAACCCTGACCAGAGAGGTGACAGGAGACACACAAACCAAAGTGCCACAACTGATCAGGACCCATCTAATCG
>PVIH01017018.1:0-43431 GCA_004025045.1 Sigmodon hispidus
AACCTTTTCTTGTGCATTTAACTTGATTTCTGATTCAGTTTATGTTGTTAATGCCTTGAAAATTCTTGAGGTGGCGGGTCCTATAAGGTCTTTCAGTTCAGTTGCAGGTTTATTCTCTCAGTTACAGGATCTTATTAGGAACTGCTCTAAGAAGTTTTTTCCCCAACACATTAGAGCCCACACTGGCTTACCTGGGCCTTTGAGCAAAGGCAATGCCCTAGTGGATGCCGCTACCCGGCAAGAATGGGTATTTATTGCCACCCCCATTATACAAGCCACAGAATTTCATCAGTTATACCATGCTAATGCTAGAACTTTGCAAAGTAAATTTCAGCTTTCTAGGCAAGCGGCCAGGCAAATAGTTCTGGACTGTTCACATTGTGTGGAGTTTCAGCATTCCCCGTCGTTGGGAATTAACCCCCAGGGTTTGCTTCCTCTTAAAGTTTGGCAAATGGATGTGACACATTTTTCTGAATTTGGCAACCTCAAATATGTGCACGTGTCAATTGACACCTGTTCTGGTATTATCTATGCTACCGCCCTAAATGGAGAGAAAGGGCGTAATGTTATCACTCACTGCCTTGAGGAATGGGCAGCCTGGGGAAAACCAACTCAGCTTAAGACTGATAATGGCCCAGGATATACCGGAGGTCAATTTACAACCTTCTGTGCATAGATGGGAGTGCAATTGATCCATGGCCTGCCTTATAACCCCCAAGGGCAAGGCATAGTGGAAAGAGCTCACCGCACACTCAAGGAGTGCCTTATTAAACAGAAAGGGGGAATAGGCCATGGCTGCACTCCAAAGGAAAGACTTTCCCTAGCTCTCTTTACTCTTAATTTTCTAAATTTGGATGCGCATGGGGCTGCGGCAGCAGACTGGCACGCCAATTCAAGCACTATGCAGAAAGGACTGGTGAAATGGAAAGACATCCTCACAGGCCGCTGGTGTGGCCCAGATCCTGTTTTGACATAGGTGAGAGGGTCTGTTTGTGTTTTCCCCCAGGATAGAAATGATCCAGTTTGGGTACCGGAGCGTCTGACCAGGAAGATTCAATCGGAAAAGGTAAATGAGGCCAGGGAGCAAACAGACGATGCAGAAGCGCCTGTTTCTGGCCCTGATGGTGCAGATAAGTGCTTGCCATAATTGCATCCATCTCATTGGCTGCCATAGGAGCCACAAGCCATATCGTGCAGATTGCTCAGACTTTGAATGCGGTCTCGGCTAATGTAGTACAGGCCCTAGACATACAAAAGAATCTTATTGCCCAGTTAAAAGAGGGCTTGATTCTTATTAATCAAAGGATCGACCTGGTCCAAGAGTAGATTGATACTCTTTGGCAGCTGGCCGAGCATGGCTGTGAATGGAAGTTTCCAGAATTATGAGGGACTAGTGTACAATATCAGATCTTTATTCATGCTGTAAATCTGTCTAAACAGTTGTCAAGTTATCTTTTAGGAAACTGGATTGGTGAATTCGAAAACTTGACGGCCCAGCTGAGAGTGACCATGGTGATCGTGAATTCTACCGTAGTGGATGAGGACCTGGCAGAAGGACTGGCGTCCTGGTTCTCCACCACTATGGATCACCAGAAAGAGTGGGTGGGAATGGGAGCTCTGGCGAGTCTGATGATGCTGATATTCCTAGTTTGCCTGTGGTGCATTTGCCATGTTAGGTTCCTTCAGTGTTGAGATGCAGCCACGGTTGTCCAAGCATTTTTCAGCCATTGGAGTCAATCAGTCCCCCTAAACTTGCTTGGCCTCCCTAAAGGAGAAGCCTTAAGAATGTTTTGTAGGATGCGAGGCTTAGCACTGCACATGAGTACTCTGGCTTATGGGAACTCATGAGGAGTATGTCTGGTTGCACACAGGATGACACCCAACTGCCTGCCTCTGTGAAAAGGGTGTCGGACAGGTAAGGGATTGTCTGGGTGGATGACACCTGGAGCGATACTTGTACATGTTCCTTTTGCACTTCAGAGACTAGACCTCTGCTTCTGCCTGCCTTTTTTAATAAAGAAGGGGGAACTGTAGGGAGCTGCATTGTACCGCACCCTAAAGATGGCGCTGGTTTCCGCCTTCAGCCCTCCCGAGGGCTAGTGCTCTCGGGAGTAAACAACTCCTTTTTTGGCTGTAGGCAAGGATGGTGGCTTGCTTCCGCGTCCTAGGACCTATGGGCGATGTCCACGTAGCTTACTGGGGTTGGAGGCCCAGAGGGTATTTAGCCACAAGCGGGCTTCCCCCCCCCCCCGCCCCCGGGGTCAGAAGTCGGAAGTCAGAAGATTGTAACAAGGTCCTGAATAAAATGGCTAGAGAGAAGAATCCTGAGTTGTGTTCTTCCTTGCTGGTGAGGTTGGGCGCGACATCCAGTAAATATATGACCTTGAGCAAGTTATTTAGTATATCAGAGATTTCATTTAGAAAATGGAAATAGTGACAGTCTTGGTTTTGTAGGTTTCTGAAAAATGCTAAAGCAGAACACATTATTTTTAATGGGAAATAAACTTTCTTTCTTTAAGAATGACTAGTTTTATTTTGTTAGAGTTTGAACTTTTTTTAAAAACTGGAAATATTAACTTAATAACCCCTCGGCTCTTTTAATCTACAAATACCACAATTTATTAAAATGAAATACATTTTGTTTTAATTGTACATAAAGGCAACTGCATCTTTATTGATTTTTTTGAAAATTAGATTTTTTTAATTGAAAAAGTAAATTTGTTAAAGAAATTGACATCTGAAATTATATAATATTCTTTAATACATTTTAAAACATATTTTAGATCCATAATATATGCATTTATAATGACCATGCAATGGAGCTAACCATGAGAAATAAAGGTCTTGCCCACAGATCTATTGGTTGCAAACATTTCAAATTTTAATTAAAGACAAATAATCAACAAAGTAAGTACTATAATTTTAAACTTTTTTCATTGTTTTCATTGGTTTGAGACAGGATCTTAATATGTGTTTCACACTGTTCCAGAATTTTTAAGTTGCCTGTTTCAGCAACTGAAATGTTGTAATAATATATTTTCCCACCTAGGGACCATAAATTCTAATTTATTTTTTATAAATTCTTCTGTGGAATTGTATACTACAATATCATAATCTTTCAGATTCATCATTATAGACTATAGATTAATATATTTAATTTAATTTTGTTATATTTTCTGTAATGAATATATTACTGTATACATTAAAGTATACATAAATTTTAGAGTGTACTTATTCTGAAGGTATGTAAAAATACACACCACTATGATTAAAAGCACCACTACCACAAAAACCACCAGTGTTACCACCAGAAACATTACTTTACCAAGATCATCATTTTCCACTCATTAACAGCATCAACTGAACCAACACCACTGTCATTCTCATCAAATTCATTAACAAATCCCACCACTACCAACACCAATCCCACCAACACCAACATGACCACTATCACACCACAACAACAAGAGCATCACTGCACATTGATATGAAGGAGGAGCATCTATTTAGTACAATTTTCATTGTTATAAATATTTTAGAAATGATAGTTTTAACATAAATACTTAGAAATTATAAAGAAGTAAAATTTCTTGCTACATTTTTATTAAGATAATTTAAAATTTTAAATTTTAGATCATATTCTTCCCATTGCCCAAATCCATCAAAAATCTTTCCCTTTCCCTATTCACCCAACTTTAAGACCTTTTGCAAAAAACAAACCAAAACCCAATACAAGCAAGTTCTTCCAAACCTAGAAAACAAAATATAACAACACCCCCAAAAGGGAAACATTAAAATGTAAACAAATGAAAGAACACACAAACAAACCATAGAGTTCACTCTTTGTTAGTCAACTACTCCTGAACATGAGGGCTGCCCTGGAGTAATTGATGATTCACCTAGTGCCACTCTACTGAGAAGACTGATATAGGTGATAGTTCTGTTAATGTTTGCTTTAGTGGCTGTACTGATATTCATTCATTCATCCATTCATTTTTTGTTTGTTTGTTTATTTATTTATTTTTTTGATAAAGTGTTTTTCTGTGTAACAATCTTATCTGTCCTGGCATTAGGTCTGTAGACAAGGTTGGCCTCAAACTCACAAATATCTGCAGGCCTCTGCCTCCCAAGTGCTGGAATTAAAGGCATGCATGACCACTTGGCTCATTCATTCATTTTTTTTTAAAGAAAATGCAGCAAAATAAAATATAATACGGTACAATAAACGCTAACACATTGAGGTTGGCGCAGACAAGGCAACAAGAGGTAAAAGGGCCCAAGAATAAGAGACTCCCGGGTTCCCATACTCAGGAAGTGCAGAATGGGAAGTGCAGATTCGTGCAGACTCTGTATGTGCTGCTTTACTCTGAGTTCATATGAGCTTTATCTGTGCTGATTGAGATGGTCTTGTTTCCTTAGTGTCTTCAAACAATCAGAACCCTGCACTCTTTCTGCCTCCTCTTCTGCAGATTTGATTAGTTTTGGGGGACAGTATCTGATGGAGACCTCCCATTAGGACTGAGTTTTGCAGATCTCTCACTCTCTGCATATTGTTGGGTTAGGAGGTCCCTACATTTGTTCCTTTCTTCAGTAGTTTTCTATTGATGGCTGATCAAGGTACTGACTGGATCATGAGTATAGCAGGAACAGTCACTTTATCACTTATTCTCTCTCTCTCTCTCTCTCTCTCTCTCTCTCTCTCTCTCTCTCTCTGCCTTCCTTCTTTCCTTCCTTCTTTCTTTTTTTTCTTTCTATTTTTAGACCAATATTTGGTTTTTGCTGTAGGTCCTTGGGCTGTCTAGTCTCAGGTTATTGATTACACAAGAAGTATTAGATATCTGTCCCATCTAGTGGAGTGGGCCTTAAGTCAGGGTGGTTATTAAGTTTGTCACTCTGGAGAATTCCCAGTCTTTTTTAAAAAAAATAATTTTTAAAACTTAATTTATTTTAAATTTTAAAAAAATTAAAATTTTCCCGTACCCACCACTGCTCCCAGTCCCTCCCCTTGTCCTAGTCTTCTCCTAGCTTCCCCCCATCCCACCCCCCATCTATTCCTCAGAGAGGGTAAGAACTTCCAGGATGAGTCAGTTGTTCCTGGCATATTTGTAATTTTAGTATTCCAACATTCCCTCGGAGCTGGAGAACTGTGAAGGCCAGCCTAGGAACCTCAGACGAGACAATCACCATGTTGGAAAAGGTAAGCTTAGCATAGAATGGACTGAGACTGCTTCCCATGTAACTGAACAGTGGGACAAGAATTGCCTTTCAAAGGAAGACTAAACTCCTCCACCGAGTATTGTTCAGTCCTTTAGGCTTTCAGTTATGTAGATGATTTTTGAAACTCAGCGATAAATCTTGCTAAAAAACAAGCAAAGCAAACCCACCCTTCCTCTTAGCTCTCCTTAAAAGCCTTCCTGCTGTGGCACTTCGACTCCTTCTCCCCAATGGCTGCTGCCCTGTACCCAGGGAGAACCTCTCCTCGGAACTTGCCCTAGTGTCTCAGGACCTCACTGGACTTGTTGACTTAGTAAAGCTCAAGAGAAACATGTAGCCGGTCCTGCTTGGCCCCTCCCCTAACAGGGAGAGTTCTGTCTGATCCCCTTAACTTAGATTCAAGCAGCTGTACCCCCTCAACTCTAGAGATTGTGCTGATCCCTGGGGAATGTGGCTGTCACCCTTTTGTGTTCTTTCTTGTAGGTAAGTCAGATTTGAGCAGTTGAGAGGGCTATTTGATGACACATTTGGCGGTTTGGGAGCAAATGTCTCCAAAGTAAGACATTATTACTCCATAGTATCTTAACTTTGCTGGTGTGTGTGTCAATATGCGCTTCTCTCCCAGGGCAGATTTCTCTGGATATAAAAAGTGATGCTGAGCCTAGGGGTCCAACTGAAGGCTCCTAGCCTTGACTTGGGGAGAGAGAAGAATGGCTGGTGTCCCCTGGTGCCTGACCTCGATGTCTGTGTATGTAGCTTGCACTGGGCTACTTGATCCACTGCAGTATGGCATCTTCCTACAATCCACCACATTGTCTCTGAGGAGCTTCTTAGGCAGCTGCAGATGACTGAGACCTCCAGTATCATGTTAGGAGGCTCATAAATGCTGTATCTTCAACTTCAAGGCACTCAATACACTCTAGGGCCTCCATGGACATATGTACCAATATGTGCATTGATGCAAATACTCTATTATGACTTCTCAGACCAAAAAGGGTTGATATCATCTCTCTACAAATCCTCACACTGAATAACTGTGAGGTCTAAGCACAAAAGGAGCACAGGCACAGGGAAAAACTGCCTCTTTTCCTGCCCCGCTATCTCACTTTTTTTCAACTTTCCTAGTGATAGGATTAAAGGTCTGTGCCAACACTCTCTGGCTCTGTTTTGGGTTGAACACACAGAGACAGATCTAAAGGATTTCTGTCTCTCTAGTGTTGGGATTAAAGGCAAGGGTCACCACTCTCTGACCTTCATGGCTTGGTTCTGTCATTTCATTTTCAGATAAGCTTTAGTAAATATACAATATATTACTTTAGAGCTCCTGAGCTTTGTGCCACCATTGCACTGGTATATCTTACAGGCTGTACTTTTAAATAGAAACATGCTGTCGCCTTTTCCTTTTTGTTTTCTCGTACAAATCTTTTTCTAGCATAAATAGTCCATTAATAATATCTTAGACTTCAAAAAAAAATCCTAATCTTGATTGATAGACTATGATCCTGTTATTAGCATGGTACCCTACATTATTAAACGTTTTCTGATGCAATGTCCTCACCTATCAACTGAAGTATTAGGTACTTACATTACTGAGTAATTATGAGGAATAAATTAAGTAGTACCTACAAAAAAATCAACATCTCATTTTTTAACCAAAGACAAAATAAATTTTGAAATTGTTAATATGACCAGGTCAACTCTACTATACATGTTTCTATACAACTATGGGATAGAGTAGAGGTAGAGATGTGTGTGGTTTATGGATGAATAGGACTGTTATAGGAAAATATGCCTTTGCCTGAAGAGAAAGATATCAAACCTTTATAATGTGTATCTTTCCCAATTAAATTAGATTCTAGTCTCATATTCATATATTTTATCTGTAATAAACTCTATAACATTTACATTAAGCCAATTATAAGGAACATCATGTGGTACATGCTAATAAGTTTATGAAGAAATTTCTCCAACTGCAATCTGTGCAGTGATGGTATTCTCTTATGTCAGAGGACTACAACATTCAATAGGAATTCACCCTAAATCTTCTGTCGAGATTTGTGATGCTAAGGGAAGAAGTCATCTTTATATCAACTCAAGAAGAATAATCATAGATAAAGAAAGCTAAGTTGCCTGTCCTGAAATACTATACGGTAGTTAAAAATGGCAAAATTAGTTTCCTCTGTCGAAAATGTCCTTCTAATGAATGTGATACCTGGACAGTCATCTACCACTTCTCTGTACAAAGGGAGCATCCATCCTTGTCACTACTGGCCTATGATGTCTGACAAGTCTCTATAGAAGCAGGGTAATTTTGAGTGAGACCATCTTATCCTGTCCAGGCAGGCTTCTACAGGCTCTATCCTTCCTCCTGTTCATCCATATCGGGCAGTGAGAATGCTGACAGCAGTCAGGGCAAGTGCAGTCCTTTGCCCATCAGGCCATTATTAGTCAAACAAGACAGTCTCTTTGCAAGATGTCTGTGATGCTCAACACCACCTCGGGAAAGGAACGGTGATGCCAGGAGTTGTCATGTCTCTCAAGGTCAAATTCGAGATAACAGAATCTTAAATGCCATATTCTCTCAGTCTATGAAGTAGTTGAAGACACCTATCTATCTGGTATATTCTAACATGTTTCTGAAAAGCCTGAGTATCCTAACTGTTAGGTGGCAAATCTGAGCAGCCGTAATCTGCAATCCCAATCAACCAAGAAAGTAAAGCTAACATTGTAAGAATAGGCATTCCAAAATTGAGTGTACAACCCTTCCATAATAATTTCAAGTATAACAATCTTATGAATATTAACCAAGATACACATTTTGTATCAAATGACAGCAATATCCTAACTATATATCATTATATATATATCTAAACAGTGTTATATAAAACAACGTGTGTATATATTACAACAAATTTTATGACTAGCATAAATAATTAGAGGTAGAAATTGCCTTATGGAAATGACAATGTACTTAATACCCATCAATGTGCAAAACATTTTAAACAGAGGTAGACACATGCAAAATAAGGCAATTATACATTTAACTTTGTATCAATGTATATATTATCTCAATCAAGCATACAGATTAATTTCCCATTTATATCAATATACAAACATTTGTACCATGGTGATTCATTTTTTATTTACCCTTTGGTTAATAGTTGTTTGCAGGTATAATGATCTCCTATCTATTCCCTTTTCTTTCTTTCTCTCTCTCTCTCTTTTTTTAAATTCCTACATTCCTAATATCATTCTATTCTTTACCCAAGATTAACTTATAACCACTGTATCAAAATGATAATTGACCATAACCCTCCCTTGGATGACCATATTATCAGGAAAGCGACGTAGTTCTTTCATTAAGTTGCTTCATGCTGGCCTGTGGGCCACAGTATATCTGTGGATTCCTGTAAAACTAAAACAATGGTTAATTCCTAATGAAGTAACTATAAACATATATAACAATTCTATAAGCATATATAACCATTCTCATCATACTGAGTAAATCCATCTCAAATTCTTGTTAAAGATATGATATGAAACTATCTTACAATTGTCCAAAAGTGATCATTGAGTGACATACAGCAGATTCCTTCTTTCTCTGTCTCAAGGGTCTTTCTTTCTATATTTTTTTTCAGTGGAGGACCCATCTTCCTTCTGGATGCCATGGAGAGTGCTGGTAGGAGAAATTGTTTTTTAAAGTATAGTGTCCAATGAATGGTATTAATTGAAGATATTGAACCATCAGACAGTTTTGTGTGCAGACAAGATTTTTAGAGTAAGAGAGTAAGAAATGCAGAAAGAAGTAAGATTTAAGAGTTAAAATAAAATTGAGATAATATTGGTCCCTATATATTTCATCTATTTTCTGTCTCACCTCAGGTGGCTTTTCTAATGTGAGACAGAGTCTCTAAGGTTTTATTTTCCAATACACTTGGGTTTAGAGAGGGAGAAAGCCACTTGCTCCACCTCCAAAGGCAGCCTTTTTTGTGATCAAATCAGGACCTCCTTTTTTTTTTCAATATATATAAAGATATGTATATACATAATCATTAGATATAGATATATAGTTATTTGAATAGAAAAATTACCCTTAGTGCCTGCCTCAAAGTCAGGTGTCCTTGTAATCTGTAGTCTTTTTAATGTTTCAAAAGTCTAAGCATTCAGCATCCTTTTAGCGTTGTGAAGAGGGTTGTATCCATTCTTCTATAAAAACAAAATTGAGACGCTGCCCCACCTTAGTTAAGTGAATGTTCCTTACCACATATCCAATTGTATTATCAGAGGATGAGCCATTACTCCTTCTCCTCAGGAGGGTTCTCCTTTTCAAAAGGGCTCTTTATCAATCTTGTTGGTACCCATATTTTCTCTTTTCCTGTGTAAACAAAAGCAAAGCCCATACCCAAGCAATGCACATGTCCTGGCTTCCATTCTGAAGTTAGTACATCTTTGAAATATACAGGTTGATTCAACTCAGAAGTCCTTTCTATGACCCAGTGCTTCTCTGTAGCTGAAGTTCCTTTCTCATCAACATTAAGAAAGTTTAATGTCAGCAAGGCACTATGTAATCTCTCCCTAGGTTTTTTCATACCACTTTTCTGTTTATGAAGCATCTCTTTCAAGGTGTGATACAATATTTCCACAACTGCTTGTCCAGTGGGATTGTGTGGTATCCCAGTAAGGTGCTTTATCTCATAATATCCAAAAATCTGCTTCATTTTCTGGAAAACATATACTGGAGCATTGTCAGTCTTAATTTGATAGGGAATTCCCAATATGGCCATGGCTTCCAGAAGATGAGTGAGCACTGCATTAACATTTTCAGAACTCAGGGTGATAGCTGACTGAATTCCTGAGTAGGTGTCAATGGTATGATGAATGTATTTCATCTTACCAAATTCCGGGAAGTGAAACATATCCATCTGCCAAATCTCATTGTTCCTTGTACCCTTAGGATTACTCCCAGCGGATAGAGATGGTTGATTGTAAAGGAAACACTTGTCACACTTTTGCAAAATTTCCTTGGCTTGATGCCAAGTGATGGGAAAACTTCTTTAATCCATTACTATTGACATAATGCTTCCTGTGAAATTCTGAGGCTTCTACCACATTCCCTATTACTAACAAATCAATCTCATCATTACCCTGTGCCAAGGGCCAGGTAGGCCTGAATGAGCCCTGATATGTGTTATATACATAGGATCTGTTCTATTTCTGATGATATCCTGCAGCTGTACAAACAAAAAGGTTAATTCTGTATCATCAGGATTGAAGTCGGCAGTTTCAATATGAAATACAACTCCTTCTTCATAATGAGAGTCAGTTATCAGGTTAAGAGGTCCTGTAAAATCCAATAACAGCATAATAATAGCATACAGTTCCGCCTTCTGAAACAGAATCATAAGGACTCTGTGTCACCTTACTGAATTTTTCTGATTAATAACCAGCCTTTCCTGATTTATTTGCATCAGTAAAAAATGTAGGAGTTCCAGAAATAGGTTTATCCTGTACCACATGGGGGAAAATCCAATTAGTTTTCTTTATAAACTGAATCCTTTTGCTTTGGAGATAACTATTATTAGTCTCCCCCAGAAAACCACTACAGGCCTTTTGTCAAGGTTCATTGTCTTCCCATAATCGATCAATTTTCTCATTGGTCAAAGGTATAACAATTTCTGTCAGATTCTTTCCAGTCAACTGTCGAAGCCTGAGTTTTCCTTTGAAGATCAAATCTGAAATCATTTCAATGTATGTTTTCAGTTTTTTACTTGGTCTATGTGGCAGAAATATCCATTCTAATATAATATTTTCTCTTTGCATTATGACTCCTGTAGGAGAATATTCAGAAGGCAAAATAACCAGGATGAAGTCGAGGTCTGGGTCTATATGGTTAACATGTGCTTCTTATAATCTCTTTTCCATCAATGCTAATTCTTTATCAGCTTCAGCAGAAAATTCCATGGGACTGTTCAGATCCTTATTTCCATCTAAAGGTTTGAACAAATAAAGCAGTTCATAGTTTTTAATACCAATGACCGGTTGTATGTGTGCGATATCCCCTAATAGTTTCTGAAAATCATTAAGTGTCCTCAATCTGTCCCTCTTAAGTTATACCTTCTGTGGTCTAAAGGTTTGCAAGCCTATTTTATATCCAAAATAATTGATAGAATCCCCTCTTTATATCTTTTCAGGGGCAATGTGAAGTCCCCAATCAGAAACACCTTCTTAATTTCTTCAAACAGTCTTTCTTAAGTGTTTATGTCTGGGTCCACTAACAATATATCATCCATATAATGGTAAATGATAAATTGTAGGAATTGTTTGCATATCACTTCTAATGGCTGCTGAACAAAATATTGGCATAGGGTGGGGCTATTCAACATTCCTTGCAGAAGGACCCTCCATTGGTACCTTTTATATTGGGTGTGCATTATTGAGAGTAGGTATAGCGAGAACAAACTTCTCTTTATCTTGTTCTTGTAGAGGTATGGTAAAAAAACAAACAAACAAACAAACCAACCAGTCCTTCAGATCAATAATTATAAAAGGCCATCTTTTAGGTAGCAAAGAAGGGTTACCAGACAGTAAGGTGCCCATGGGCTGAATCACCTTATTAATTGCTGTTAAATCTGTCACCATTCTCCATTTCCCAGATTTCTTCTTGACCACAAATATGGGGGAATTCCATGGGCTGGTTGATTCTTCAATATGCTAAGCTTGTAACTGTTCCTGTACCAATTGTTCTAGGGCTAGCAATTTCTCCTCTGTCAAAACCCATTTTTGGACCCAAATAGGTTTGTCTGTCAATCATTTCAAAGACAGGGCTGTCAGTGTCTGTGGGGTGCCTGTAGCTTTTAGACTGCATTTTTGTGCACCCTGAATAAGCAGCGGCTGTTTTACATAGCCTCTTGAGGTATTGCTTTCAAGGCCATGATTGGGTCTTTGGTTGATATTTAAGTGTGGACGGATCTTAATTTGGTGTTCCATTGTTGTAGTATATCACGACCCCATAAGTTCACTGCTATGTTGGCCATGTATGGCTTCAATCTTCCTCTCTGTCCTTCTGGTCCTATGCATTCAAGCCATCTCACACTCAGTTTTACCTGAGACAATGTTCTAATACCTAAAAATTGAACATCTACCTTCTTCAGAGGCCATCTGTGGTGCCATGCTTGTGGAGTTATGATTGAAACATCAGCTCCCATGTCAACTAAGCCTTGTATAAAAACATTGTCTATTCTTATTGTCAACTTTGGTCTTTGCTTACTTATGGAGGACTGCCAAAATATGCATTTTATTGGTTTACTGGATACCGTCAACTTCACTTATAAGGGCAATCTATTGTGTATGGCTACATGGTCTACTGTTTCAGGCTTGAGATTTGTTACTCATCCTGAGAAAGCTGCTCTTCCACTGTGACTGAATATGACTGGACCTTTTTTGGCTTAGAGGTCTGATTCTTGGGGCTTCCCAGAGGAATCCCCAAGTTATGTTTCCCGATGTTAAAAGTTTGCCATCTTTGTCTCTTATGGATCTACACTCATTTGTCCAATGTCTGCCTTTGTTACATCTCCTACATAGTCCAGGAGGTAGTGACCTTCTGTTTGAGTCACTCCTGGGATTGGGAGAATTCCCAAATATGCCTTGCCTACAATTTCTCTTTATATGGCCTGGCTTACCACAATTGAAACAAATGATGCTTTGATTTCTCATCTTAACATTAGCAATGGCTTGTCCTACCCAATTCTCTTCACCAGTATTTAGAGATTTGGCACTAATTGCAAGTTGAATCCATTCTTCTAAGGGTGCACCTCTGATCTTTAAAGCATGATCAATTTCTTAAGTATCATATTAGCATGATCGAAGGCCAAAGAGAGTATCAGTTGTTTCTGAGATCCTGAATCTGACACTGCTCTATTTACAGCCTAAGTCAACCTCTGTAAAATGTTTGTATAAGACTCCTTCAAACCTTGTTTAATCTGAATATATGAATCAATTCTCTGTCCTGGGTCTAAAACCTTTTCCCAACATTTAAGGTAGCCGTACAGCACAGCAACAGGGCATGGTTATCATAAGTAGTCTAGATTGATACATCAGCAAACTGGCCTTCACCAAGGATTTGTTCCATGGAGATGGTAACATTCCCAGTTTGATCTCAAGATTCCATGGCTTTAGCCTCTTCCCTAAACCAATTCCTCCACTACAAGCTTTAACTATTGTTCAACACTGTGGTTGCCAAATTCTTCTAGTCATCAGGAATTACCTGATTCTGTGTTGACCATGAATTTATGAATTGCTTTACCAAAGACTATTGTACACCATATGTCACTATGGCTTCCTTTATTGTTTTTAGATCCTTCATATGGATAGATTCATAATTATATCCCATGTTGTCTGAAGCCCTTACATGTAATTGTGATTTTTTGTTCTCTGCCACAACTGGGAATAGTGTTGGTGGAGTAGGGGGTAGTTCTCTCATTGTAACCACTCTAGGTAGGTCACCTTCCCTGCTGTAGCATCTTTTATGAAGGGGCTCTGGGTTGTCTTGAGCAGATGTTGTCTCAAAATCTTTTTCTATAATCTCCATATGACCCTCATAATCTTGTAACCTAGTGGTAACAGTCTTTTCCAGTGTGTTAAGGTCCTGTATAAATGACCTTTCCAACAATTTTATAGAGTGGAAAATTCTCTCATTCTCCACATCTATATGTTCTACTAATTTCTGATCCCATTTCCTAAGTTTTTCATCAATATAAACTCTGCATTCTTCTCTAACCAATGTAGACCTCTCCTCTATGGAGGAAGCAAGCTTCTTAATTGTCTTAAAATGTCCATCCATTTCATACATCTTAGCAAGTAAAGCTATTTAGTATCTTCAGGTATCTCACACACCCTATAGGGAATACGTTCATTTCTATGCTGAGACCCTTTAAAATGGGTAGGTATAAAGTATATTATCACAAAAAAAGCAAAAGAACTCCTGGGTTGAGATAGCCTCCAAATGCATAATACTGAAAATAATCCTCTATCACCATTGTGAAAAAGTGGGTAAAATTCTGAACATTTATTTGGTCAGACATTGTGGAAGAAAAAAAAAAAAAAAAAAGATTACCTTACTAGGATGTAATGAGGACTTACAGCAAGCAGGTATCACAGTTGCAATCAGCAGCTGCAGTAGGGGTGCCTGAAACAAGATGGCAATTCCCCTTGGGCAGCCTTTGGTTCTGTCAAAAAATCCTACCTGTGTGTGCTACCACAACCGGCTCAACATGGTCTCTCAGATTCCTGGTCACACAGTGCTCTTACTGGCAATACCAGGAGATCCACGTGGCTGGGAACAAATCCAAAATAGCCACCCACCCTGAGGCTGGAAGACCTGTCAAGTTTCCATGAAAACAGATCCAAGTTGGGCCGCAAGATATTACAGTAATTAACCTGCCACAAGATTTATATTAAATAATGTTTATTATCAAAAAGTCACTTACAGAAAAAGGGATGTTCATGGGGGGAAGAAAAGATGGAGACACAGCCTGCAGGATTGTTCTCAACCAAGCGGTACTTCCTAACCACACCACAGGTCCAGAAGCAAAGGACTGGGGGTCCTCCCTCTTCTGGGCTCTCTCTTCCGGGGAGGGGGTTTACTTCTGGTGCTCTTTCCAGTTGACCACTCCCTGCCTGACTCCAGTTCTTTGACTTAAACAGAGTTTACCTCAGTAGCTTCTGGTTTCCAGCTACACTAATATCCCTTAATATCAATGGACTCAGCTCTCCTATAAAATGACACATTAAGAAGATGGATACAACAACAGAAGCCTACCTTCTGTTGCCTACAAGAAACACACCTCAACCATAAAGGCAGACACAGGCTTAGAGTAAAGGGTTGGGAAAAAATTTTACAGTCAAATGGTCCTAAAAATCAAGCTGGGGTTGCCATCCTAATATGTAACAAAGTAGACTTTAACCTAAAAGCAATTAAAAGGGACCAAGAGGATCATTACTTTTTCATCACAGGAAAAAAATGGTCAAGAGAATATTTCAATCCCGAATATTTATTCCCCTAAAATAAGGGCACCTACCTATGTAAAAGAAACACTGCTAAAGCTCAAATCCCACATCAATTCTCATTCCCTAATAGTGAGAGACTTCATTACCCCACTTTCAACCAGACAGAGAATCAACAGAAAAATAAGGAGTCTAAAAGAGATTAATTTGAAAATGGGTTTAATAGATATCTACAGAAGCTTTCACCCAAATGCAAAGGAATATACATATTTTTCAGCTCCTTATGGAACTTTCTCTAAAATTGAGCACATAATTAGTCATAAAGCAAGTATCAACACATACAAAAAAAAGAAAATAATCCCTTGTAACATATTGGACCACCAGGGCCTAAAGTTAGAGTTCAACAATATCAAAAATCAAAGAAAGCCTACCAACTGATGGAAACTAAACATCACTCAGATATACCATCTCTGGGTCAAGGAAAAAATTAAGAAAGAAATCAAAATCTTCCTAGAATACAATTTAAATGAACCCACAATTTATGCAAATTTGTGGGCCGCAAAGAAGGCAGTCTTACTAGGAAAATTCATAAAACTAAATGTCTACATGAAAAACCTAAGAAATCCCACACTAGAAACCTAACAGCTAAGCTGAAAGCCTTAGAACAATTAGAAGCAAACTCACCCAGAAGGAGTAGATGGCAGAAAATAATCAAATTAGAGCTAAAATAAATATAATTGAAACAAATGAACAATACAACGAATCAATGATTGTTAGAGTTGGTTCGTTGAGAAAGTCAACAAGATAGATAAGCCCTTAGCCAAACTAATCAAAAAACAGAGAGTGTTCAAATCAACAAAATCATAAATGAAAAGGGGGACATAACAACAGATGCCCAGTAAGTCCAGATAATTATCAGATCAAACTTTGAAAATCTGTATTCCACGAAAATGGAAAACCTAGAAGAAATGGACAGCTTTCTGGACAGGTGCCATCTACCACAATTAAATGAAGATCAGATTAATTACCTAAATAGGCCTATAACCCTTAAGCAAATTGAAGCTGTTATTAAAAGCCTCCCCAAAATTAAAGCCCTGGTTCAGATGGTTTCAGTGCTGATTTCTACCAGACATTAAAAGAAAAATTAGTACCATTACTCCTCAAACTATTTCACACATTAGAAACTGAAGGAACGTTGTGAAATTCCCTTTATGAGGCCACAATTACCCTAATACCCAAGTCACTCAAAGACGAAACAAAGAAGGAGAATTATAGACCAATCTCCCTAATGAATACTGATGCTAAAATTCTCAACAAAATTTTAGCAAACCATTTACAACAATGTATAAAAATTATCATCCTCAATGACCAAGTAGGCTTCATCCCAGAAATGCAGGGCTAGTTTAATATATGAAAACCTATACCTGTTATCCAACATATAAACAAACTAAAAGAACAAAACCACATAATCATATCCTTAGAAGCTGCAAAAGCCTCAGACAAAATTCAACACTCCTTTATGATTAAAGCCTTGGAGAGATCAGGAATGCAGGGAGAGTATCTTTACAAGAAGATGACAGCTAGTATCAAACTTAATGGAGAAAAACCCAAATCAATTCCACTATAATCAGGAACTAGACAAATATGTCCTCTCTCCCCTTATTTATTCAATATAGTTCTCAAAGGTTTAGCTAAAGCAATAAGAGAACAAAAGGAGATTAAGGGATACAAATTGGAAAAGAAGAAGTGAAGCTATCTCTGTTTGCAGATGATATGATTGTATACATAAGTGAGCCACAAAATTCTTCCAAGGAACTGCTACGCCTGATAAACACCTTCAGCAATGTAGCAGGATACATGATTAACTCAAAGAACTCAGTAGCCCTTCTGTACACTAGAGATGGAAGAGCTGAAAAAGAAATAAGGGAAACATTACTCTTCATAATATCTGCAAACAGTATTAAATACCTTGGAGTAACTATAAGCAAAGAAGTAACAGATCTATTTGACAAAAATTTTAAATCACTAAAGAAAGAAATTGAAGAGGATATCAGAAAATAAAAGGTTCTCTCATGTTCTTGGATACATAGGATCAACATATGAAAAATGGCAATTCTACCAAAAGTAATCTACAGATTCAGTGCACTGCCCATCAGAATCCCAGCACAGTATTTTTTGGACCTTGAAATAACAATACTAATTTCTTTTGGAATAACAGGAAAGCCAGGATTGCCAAAACAATTTTACTCAACAAAAGAACCTCAGGAGGTATCACCATCCCTGACTTGAAGTTTTTCTCTAGAGCTACAGTAATAAAAACAGCCTGGTACTGGCATAAAAACAGACTTGTGGGTCAATGGAATAGAACTGAGGATCCAGACATTAACCCAAAAACCTATGAACACCTTATCTTTGACAAAGAGGCCTAAAATATTCAATGAAAAAAAGATAGAATATTTAGCAAATGGTGTTGTCAGAGCTGGATGGTAGATTATAGAAAAATGCAAATAGATTCAAAAGCTGTCACCCTGCACAAAACTCAAATCCAGGTGGATCAAAGACCTCAACTTAAACTCAGCCACTTTAAACTTGATAGAAAAGAAAGTGGGAAATACAATTTTACGAATTGGCACAGGCAACCCTTCCTAAATTTAACACTAGTGGCACAGACACTACAATCAACAATCAATAAGTGGGATCTCCTGAAGCTTCTGTAATGCCAAGGACATTGTCAATAGGACAAAATGACAGCCCACACAATGGGAAAGGTTTTCATCAACCCTACAAATCATAGAGGACTGATCTCTAAAATATAGAGAGAACTGAAAAATCTAGAGCCCAAAACCTTGAACATGCCAATCAAAAAATGGGATTCAGATCTTAAAAGGGAATTCTCAGCAGAAGAATTACAAATGGCTGAAAGGCACCTGAAAAAGTGCTCTTCATCTTTAGCCATCAGATAAATGCACATCAAAACAACTTTGTGACACCTCCTGACACCTGTTAGATTGGCTAAGATAAAACACACAGAGAACAGCCTATACTGGAGATGATGGGGAGCAAGGGGAACACTCCTCCATTGTTTGTGGGAGTTTAATCTTGCAAAGCCACTTTGGAATGCCGTATGGCAGTTTCTCAGAATATTGAGAATCAGTCTCCCCAACGACCCAGCAATACCACTTCTGGGTGTATACCCTAAAGATGCACAGTCACATACCAATGGCATTAGCTTAACTATGTTCATAGCAGCATTATTTGTGATTGCAAGAACCTGGAAACAACCTAGATATCCCTCAACTGAAGAATGAATAAACAAACTGTGGTTCATCTACACAATGGAGTACTACTCAGCAGTAAGAAAAAATGATTTCCTAAAATTTGCAGGCAAATGGATGGTTTTAGAGAATATCCTCCTGAGCGAGGTATCAAAAACCCAGAAAGATAAGCAGGAGATATTTTCACACATTAGTGGACTCTGAATAAACAAACAATCAAGAAAAAAGCAAAGCATGCCCAAGCTGCCAACCACAACCACTGAACCTCTTGGGATCAGAAATACCCTGGACTGACTCCTTGGATCCCACTCCTCCTAGAGGAACACATGACTCAGTCTTGAGGTTGAGGGGAGAAAATTCCTCTGCCAGGAGTGGAGACTGAACTAAGCAATATTGAGACTGTGGGATTATGGGACTTCCTGCTGCCTTCCCAGATAGGGGATGGGGAGTTTTGGAGAAGAGAGAATGAACTGATGTTTTGTGAGGGGGAAGGGACCTTGAATAATAATATACAAGGATGGAAAGTGTGACTGCTTTGTTCATAATATTAATAATAATAATAATAAAAAGTTTCATCTGATTATTTCTTGATGATTCAATAAATCTACATGGATTTCTATCACCAACAGCATAGATGAGATGTTATTATAGAAGCATGTATACGCAGTAGCTCCTCCTCTCGTTCTGTGACAAAATGCTTGACAAGAGCAACTAAAGAAAGGATGATGTATTTTTCCTCACAGTATGAAAGTGAATTTCATCACCCCAAAAGTCATGGTTGCAGCAACTTGTCTCATATCTTCTACAGTCAGGAAGCAGAGAGATGGACAGAAATGACACTGTTGCTCAGATCCATATCCCTTTTTTATTTGGTATGGAACCCCAGTCCATGGAACAGTACCTCTCAAAATTAGGAAGCTCTTTCTGCCTCACAGAAACTTCATAAATATCATAAAATATGTTCACAGAGATTCACTCCTACAATGATTCTACATTTCAAGTTTAACAATCATAATCAAATATTATAATGGGTGATTCAAAAGTAGCTGTGATGGGAGTTCCTGCATGAGTGACAAATCAAAAGAGATAGTTGCCTGAATTCTCACTTTCTCTGAACCTCTACTTTTTCTGTAGTTTAGCACTATCCTATGCCCACATATATATGTGTAGTCAGGGAAAGAAAGTCAATTGAACATTTGTGTGAGGGTCTTATGGTCTTATTATAGGTACCAGAATGAGCTTAGAAAGCATTGTATTATTGTACTTGTTTTGGTTTCATAAGGGGAGGCTAAGGAAATAAAGAGTACATCAAGAAAATCTGCTTCCTGAATTCAATGGCCATGTTATATTTGTAGGATATACTCATACCACAACATAACCTTCAGGGCAGAATTATGATCATTTGATTAAAGTTGGTTGTTAGATGCAACCAGGTTGCCCAGAAGGATCAATCTTCTTTCGAAACAAGATACTTTCAAAAAAGATCAATTACTTTCAAAAATATTTGTCTTAAAATAATGGCAGTGTGATCAGAAAGCATAAATTACTGTTGAATTTTTTAGTACTAGCTAGTGGTGTTAATATTAGTTTTCCAACTATTTTCTATATAGATGTCTTATGTAATTTACAACAATGTGTCCTTTTTAGTGAAGTATTGCAGATTACTCTGAGTGGATGGGAGCGTTGACATTATTTTACTATGAGTGATACTGTTTGATAACATAACATGATAATGGCAGAATTTAGAAAAATCTTTCTTTCTTTGCCATTATATGCCCCATGATATAACATGCTTTGCCTCCCTGCTGTCTCTGTGATAGGTAACACAGTTTGGTGATGCCAACCACACTGGCTGCAATGTTTTATCCACTCTCTTACTGTCAACTTTTCTAATCATCATTTAGACTGGCTTGACTATGGCCGAGCTTCCTTTTCCATGTAAGAAGATCAGTTATTGTGCTCCATAATTTTGATTACCATGGTCATCAGTGCCTAATCAGATATATTTTAACAGTTAAACAAATCCAGCTTGAAACATTTTGTGAAGAACTATGCTAAAACCCCAATCAAAGTCTGCACCTTGGGTCTCACACTATTTCTACCCTTCTATGGCCACCTTCTTGTAACGTATTTGAAAAATTACACACGCTAATCTTTTCTTTACCATCTGAAATATACATACATATATGTATGTATATATATATATATATATATATATATATATATATATATAACTTTGCCTGTCTCTTCTTTCCTAACAACTATACAGAAAAGTATAACTTGGTTTTTATTTTTTTTCAAGTCACATTTTATATACACTATATATATTATATGTATCAAGCCCAAACTGAAAAGCATCTAAACTTATGTCCTTTCCAATAGTTGGTGCAGAATATTTGTTTAACTATGCAAACATATGTTGAATTTGCTTATGTTGTGGGATATTTAACTGGAAAGATTGCTGAAATTGTTTAATTATGTAAAAATGTGTTACTCTTTTGTCCTGCTTACCTAAGGCACCTGATTGTTCTAATAAAAAGCTGAGTGGTCAATAGCATGAGAAGAGATACAGGTAAGACTCCAAGGCAGGGAAAATATGCAGGAGGAGGAATTTAGGCAAGAAAAGAAAGGTGTCATCAGAGACCAGCCTACTAGACAAGGAGGAAGCAGGAAAGTAGGACATACAAAATAAAAAGAAGCTAAAATCTCTGAGGCAAAATATAGATAAATAGAGACAGGTTAAATTAAGTTGAAAGAGCTTATAAGACAAGCTTAAGTTAAGGCCTAGCATTCACAATTAATAATAGGTCTCTGTGTCTTTTTTGGAAGCTGCTTGCTGGCCCAAAGACAATGCCAACTACAAATAGCTCTTGACTTTCTGCTCATTTATAGGTACATGCACAGTTGGTCCTCATTAAATTCTGTCACTTACCAAAATTTATCCCACTAATGCATAAAATAAGTAATGATGTTAATCCAAGAGCTTTCAACAAGAGAGAAACAGTCAAATTAATTTACAACATATGCTCTTCAGAACTGGTGCACCCTAAATTACTGTTCAAAATGGAATACACACTATAATAAAGAAAAAATGTTGCTCTAATATTGACATATCTGGGTATATATAAGAAACTCCAAATTATCATGAGATATGCCAAGTACTTTTGGGATAAGAACCAAAAAGATCTTTAGTGTTATGCTTTTAAAATAAGAATCTACTCTTGGTCATCCTAGCTGCTTCCCTTTCTGAAACCACTCTTCTGACATCTGTTTTAATATATATATATATATATATTCATATATATAAGTTATATATATGAATTAAATGTATATGTCAATTTGATGCCTAATTTTCTAACCCACCTGCAAACTTTTTTTTTTTTTTTTTTGTAGTCTCAGACGCTCCATATTTAGACTATGCATTGACAGCGCCTTGAATCTCTGCCAGCAGCAGCTCCATTATGGCTCCTGGACCAGTCAGTGTAGAACTTCTACCAATGTCACTCTTAACTGTGGCTCTTTGTTCATAACAACTCATAATGTCTCTGAAAGCATAGTAAAGCCTATGTGACAGGAAGCATCTTTATGTCAATATGTTCAGCTAACAGAAAATGCCTAATAACAGACTTCTAAACAGTTTCCAAAAGTTGAATTTGTTGCTCATTTATGGAGACTTCAAAAGGAAAACCCATGATTAAATAGACTGGGGTCTAGTTTCTTGAGTTATCTATATATTTTTGAGATCAGTCCTCTGTCACTTGTAGGATTGGTGAAAATCATTTCTCATTCAGTAGGCTGTAATTTTGTCTTAATGACTGTGTCCTTGGCCTTACAGAAACTTCTCAGTTTCAGGATGTCTCACTTACTGATTGTTGTTCTTAGTGTCTGTGCTACTGGTATTATATTTAGGAAGTGATCACCTGCACCAATGCCTTGGAGGGTATTTCCCACTTTCTTTTCTATCAAGTTCAGCATAGCTGTTTTTATGTTGAAGTCTTTGATCCTCTTGTATTTGAGTTTTGTACATGATAATAGGCTTGGATCTATTTGAATTTTTGTACATATATCCATCCAGTTATGCCAACACCATTTGTTAAAGATACTATCTTTTTTCCATTGAATGTTTTTGACCTATTTGTCAAAAATCAGATGTGTGTGGGTTAATGTCAGCGTCTTCATTTTGATTCCATTGATACACAAGTCTGTTTTAATGCCAGTTTTTATTACTGTAGCACTATAGTATAGCTTGCTGTAAGGGATGGTGATGCCTCCTGAGGTACTTTTGTTGAGCAAAGTTGATATGGCTATCCTGGTTTTCCTGTTATTCCAGATGAAACTTACTATTGTTCTTTGAAAGTCTGTTAAATATTGTGTTGGGATGTTAATGGGAATTGCACTGAATCTGTAGATTGCTTTTAGTAAGATTGCCGTTTTTACTATGTTGATTCTACCTATTCAGGAGCATAGGAAATCTTTCCCACTTTCTTATATCAAATCACATGCAAATAGGCATAGTTTTCCTTTTTTTCTTTTTCCAATTTGTATCCCTTTAATCTCTTTTCATTCTCTTATTGCTTTGGCTAAAACTTTGAGAACTCTTTTGAATAGATAAAGAGAGAGGGACAGCCTTGTCTACTTCCTGAGTTTAGGGGGATTGCTTTACATTTCTCTCTATTTAGTTTGATGTTGGCTGTGAGCTTCTTGTAAATTGCCTTCATTATATTTATGTATTTTTTTTCTGTATTCCTGTTCTTTCCAGGGCTTTTATCATAAAGGGGTGATGGACTTTGTCAAAAGCTTTCTCAGCATCTAAGGAGATGATCATGTGTTTTTTATTTTTCCCTTCAATTTGTTTAAATGATGTATGTCATTCAAAGGTTTTTCTATGCTGAACTATCCTTGCATTTCTGGGATGAAGCCTACTTGATCGCGGTGGATGACACTTTTTTATATGCAGTTTTAACCAGTTTGCCAGAATTTTGTTGAATATTTTTGCATCAATGTTCATAAAGGATATTGGTCTATAATTCTGTTTCATTGTTGCATCTTTGAGTGGCTTGGGTATCAGGATAATTGTGACCTCATAAGAGGAGTTTGTCAGTACTCCATCAGTTTATACTGTATGGAATAATGTGTTGAGCATTGGTATTACTTCTTCTTTGTATGTCTTGTAGAATTCTCCAGTGAAACCAACTGGTCTTGGCCTTTTTTGGGGCAGTGTGAGACTTTTAATTACAGCTTCAATTTCCTTTGTTGTTATAGTTCTGTTTAGGTCTTGAATCTTTTCTTGATTTAACTTTGGTAATTGGTGCTTGACCACAAAGCTGTCCATTTCTTTTAGGTTTTCTATTTTAGTAGAGTCTAGATTTTTAAAGCCCTAAGTAACCCAAATTAAAATGGTGTTCAGAACTAAAAAGGGATTTATCAGCAGAAGAATTACAAAAGGCTGTAAGGCACTTGAAAAAATGCTAAACATCTTTAGCCATCAGAGAAATGCAAATCAAAACAACTTTGAGATACCACCTTATACCTGTCAAAATGGCTAAGATTAAAAACACAGATGATAGCCTATGCTGGAGAGGATGCAGAGCAAGGAGAACACTCCTCCATTGCTGGTAGGAGTATAAACTTGTCCAGCCATTCTGGAATGCAGTAATGTGGTTTCTCAGAAAATTGGGAATCAATCTCCTCAATGATCTAGCAATACCACTATTGAGCACATACTCTAAAGATGCACATTTACACTCCAAAAGTATTAGCTCAACCATGTTCATAGCAGCAGTAATCATAATAGCAAGAACATGGAAATAATCTAGATGTACCTCAACTGAGGAATGGATTAATAAAAATGGGGTAGATCTGTACAATTGAGTACTATTGAGCAGTAAGAAAAAATGATTAATTAAAATTCACAGGCAAATGGATGGATTTGGAGAATATCCTCCTGAGCCAAGTCTCACAAACCCAGAAGGTTAAGCAGGGGATGTACTCACTCATTAAAGGACTTTAAGCAAAAGCATTCTTATGTCATTGAAAGAGGGGAAATCTTTAGCATGAATGTCTTGTTTCAACAGCTTTTGTTACAATGATACTAATTGGAACTAGTATCCATGTGCATTTGGTCTTCTAAAATACCATGAACTTTCTACTGTGCTAACCACTTCTAAGAATTAAATACAATGACTAAAAGGGAAAAAGAAAAGTTAAGTGACATAAACCTTAGAAAGGGTTAGATTTCTGGCCTGAACTCCCAGTCAAGTCAGAGATTATGGCGGGACACAAAGGTGTCAAGATCATGGTGGAGAAAGCCACAGAAACAGTTGAGATACTGGGAGCTTATTGATGCTGGACTGAGAGTCTGAGAGTTGGAAACATGCATGGGACTGAAATAGTCATGCTGAATGTGGAAGATAGTGTGTGGCTTGGACAGATTGTGGTGCTTCTGGCAGTGGGACCAGAATTTATCTCTAGTGCATGAACTGTTTTTTTGGAGCTCATTCCCTATACATGGATAATATGCTCAGACTTCTTAGGGTGGATGGGTTTAGTCCTGCCTCAAATTGATATGCAGACTGTATTGACTCCTTGTGGGAGTCCTTACCCTCTTCAAGAAGTAGATGGGGGTAATATGGGAAGAATCTGTGTACTAGTAAAAGGAGAGGAAGGAAGAGGAATTGTGGTTAATTTGTAAAATTAAAAAAGGGCTTTTAAATAAATTAAAATAAACAAATGAATAAACATACACACACACACATACACAGAAAATGATGGGTTTTTTGCAATTATACCAGAGAAAATAAGAAGTTGGAAAAATGGCTTGGTGGTTAAGTGTTTGTAATGCTATTGCAGATTACATAAATTAATTTTCTAGCCCCCAAATTAGGAAGTTTGCAACTTCCTATAACTGCAGTTCCAAAGGACTCTATGCCCTTTTTTTGGTCCCTGCAACTGCTTTCAACCATATGAACAAATCCAGACATAGACACACAGACATACACATAATTAAAAATAAAACAGTTAAAATAGCCTGGGGGGACCGGGTTATGTCTGTGGTACATGTCTAAAATATGTCTATTGACTTTGGCTGTGAGGGTTCCTCCAGCTGCTACTAAAACAAGGCAACTTGCATGGCCACCCCCTCCAACTGCTTCAACAGAGAAGGACTGAGGACCTTGAAATCCAGATTGAGATTCCACCCAGAGGTGAGGTGAGTTCAGCAGCCCTCAGCACCTGAATCCCTGCCAGAGAGAGTTGTATTCTGGTTCCAGTTCCAGGAACAGGTTATGTCTGTGGGGCAAGTCTCCAAAAACTCCTTAGCACACAGAAATAGACTTTGGCAGTGAGGGCTCCTCCAGCTGAACTTGAAAGAGGGGGCATTGCATGGCAACCCCACCCTCAACTGCATCAACAGAGAAAGACTAAGGACTAGAAATTCATACCTCTATCCAGAGCAGAGTAACAGATTGAGCAGACCTCTTTCTCAAAGGTGACAGGAGAAACACAAACCCTCTTGCCACAACTGACCAGGACTCACATTATCATGAACCACTGAAGCCATGGGCAAATGCCAGTGCACAAATATATGTAATAATATAAAGAACAGCATGGTAACTCCAGAAGAAAGTGATGGTTCTACAACTACAAGACCTGATCAGAGGAATGAAGAGGAAGCAGAAGGAAGCAACACCAAAAATACCTTTATGAAGACCGTTGAAGCCCTCAAAGTAGATATGAAAATTTTCCTTAAAGAAATAGAAGAAAATACAACCAAAAATTGGAAAAGATGAACAAATCTATGAAAGAAACATGCCAGAAACTATAAGCTGAAATAGAAGAAATAAAAAAGGCACAAAATGAGGCAAACATGGAAATAGAAAACATGAAGAAAAAAGCTGGAACCACAGATTCAAGCATAACCAACAGAATGCAAGAGATGGAAGAAAGAATCTCTGAAGTGGAAGACTCAGTAGCAGATATAGATGTATCGGTCAAAGAAAATACTAAAAGCTAAAAAGCCATAACACGAAATGTTCAGGAAATCTGGGACACCATGAAAAGACCTAAGTGAAAATAATAGGAATAGTAGAAGGAGAAGAATACCAGCTCAAAGGCACAGATATTGTATTCAATAAAATGATAGAAGAAAAGTTTGCCAACTTGAAGAAGGAAATGCCTATAAAGATACCAGAAGCTTACAGAACACCAAATAGATATGACCCCCAAAAAAGTCATAGCACCACATTATAATCAAGAAACAAAATATACAGAAGAAAGAAAAAATTTTAAGAGCTGCAAAAGAAAAGGGCCAACTTACCTATAAAGGTAGACCCATCAAAATAACACCTGATTATCCACTGGAAACGATGAAAGCTAGAAGGGCTTGGTCAGAAGTTATACAGAAGCTAAAAGATCATGGTTGCCAAACTAGAATACCATAATCTGCAAAATGATCAATCACCATAAATGGTGTAGACAAGATATGTCATGACAAAGTCAGATTGAAAAAATAACTATCTACCATTCCAGCACTACAGAAAGCATTAGAAAGAAAACTCCAAACTAAGGACCCCAGGTACACCCATGAAACCACAAACAATCAATAATTCCACATAAGAGTTGTCCAAAGAAAGGAATTTCATCAAGTTACCACCAAAAGGAGCAGGAAATATCAATACGTGGTCAGTAATATCCCTTCATTTCAAAGGATTCATCTCCGCTATAAAACGACACACACTAACAAGATGGATACAACAACAGAAACCATCCTTCTGTTGCCTAAAAGAAACACACCTAAACCACAAAAACAGACACAGGCTGGGAATAAAGGGTTACATAAAGATTTTTCAGTCAAGTGGTCCTAAGAAACAGGCTGGGTTGCCATCCTAATATCTAACAAAGTAGATTTTAAGCTAAAAGCAATTAAAAGGGACCAAGATGGTCATCACTTATTCATCACAGAAAAAAAATTGGTCAAGAGGAGATTTCAATCCTGAATATTTATTCCTCTAATAAAAGGGCACCTACCTATGTAAAAGAAACACTGCTAAAGCTCGAATCCCACATTAATTCTCACATACTAAAAGTGGCACATTCAATATCTCACTTTCACCACTGGATAGGTCAACCAGACAGAGAATCAACAGACAAAAAAGGAGTCTAACAGAGGTTATGATACGAATGGATTTAATAGATATCTACAGAAGCTTCCACCCAAATGCAAAGGAATATACATATTTCTCAGCTCCTTATGGAACATTCTATAAAATTGACCACATAATTGGTCATAAAGCAAATATCAACAGATACAAAAAAAAAAGAAAATAATCCCTTGTAACATATCGGGCCACCAACGCCTAAAGTTAGAGTTGAACATCATCAAAAATCAAAGAAAGCCCACCAACTCATGGAAACAAAACATCATTCTGCTGAACCACCTCTGGGTCAAGGAAGAAATTAAGAAAGAAATCAATGTCTTCCTAGAATATAATGAAAATGAATCCACAACATACCCAAACTCATGGGACACAATGAAAGCAGTCAAAAGAGGAAAATACATAGCACTAGACGCCTATATGAAAAACGTAGAGAAATCCCACACTAGAGAACTAAAAGTTAAGCTGAAAGCCTAAGAACATTTAGAAGCAAACTCAACGACAAGGATTAGACAGCAGGAAATAATCAAACATAGAGCTGAAATCAATACAATTCAAACAAAAAGAGCAATACAAAGAATCAATGAATCTAAGAGTTGGTTTTGTGAGAAAGTCAACAAGATAGATAAGTACTCTTCCAAACTAATCAAAAAGCAGAGAGAGAGTGTCCAAATCAACAAAATCAGAAATGAAAAGGGGGACATAACAACAGACCCCCAGGAGTCCAGATAATTATCAGATCATACGTTGAAAATCTGTATTCCACAAAAATGGAAAACCTAGAAGAAATGGACAGCTTTTTGGACAGGTACCATCTACCACAATTAAATGAAGAACAGATTAATTACCTAAATAGGCCTATAAACTTTAAGGAGATTGAAGCTGTCATTAAAAGCCTCCCCAAAAATGAAAGCCCTGGTCCAGATGGTTTCAGTGCCAAATTCTACCAGACATTCAAAGAATAATTATTACCATTTCTCCTCAAACTATTTCACAGTAGAAAATGAAGGAATATTGCCAAATTCATTTTATAAGGCCACAATTACAGTTATACACAAGTCACTGAAAGACACAACAAAGAAGGAGAATTACAGACCAATTTCCCTCATGAATATTGATGCTAAAATTCTCAACAAAATTTTATCAAACCATACACAAAAATATATGAAAATATCATCCACCACAACCAAGTAGTCTTCTTCCCAGAAATTCAGTGCTGGTTTATCATACAAAAACCCATAAATGTTATCCAACATATAAACAAACTAAAGGAAAAAAATCAACATAATCATATGCTTAGATGCTGAAAAAACTTTTGACAAAATCCAACACTCCTTTATGATAAAAGAACTAGAGGGATCAGAAATACAAAAACTCAAAGTAATCCCACTAAAATCTGAAACTAGACAAGGATGACCTATCTCCCCTTATACAAATAATAGAGTTCTCAAAGTTTTACTAAAGCAATAAGAGAATGAAAGGAAATTAAGGGCATACAAATTGTAAAAGAAGAAGTGAAACTATCTCTATATGCAGATGATATGATTGTATACACAAGAGACCCACAAATTATTCCAAGGAACTGCTACAGCTGATAAACACTTTCGTCAATGGAGCAGGATACAAGATTAACTCAAAGAAATCAGTAGCCCTTCTATACACTGAAGATAGATGGGCTGAAAAAGAAATAAGGGAAACATTACCCTTCATTATAGCAGCAAATAGTATTAAATATCTTGGAGTAACTATAACCAAAGAATTAACAGACCTATTTGACAAATTTTTAAATTACTGAACAAAGAAATTGATGAGGATACCAGAAAATGGATAGCTCTCCCATGTTCCTGGATAGGTAGGATCAATATATTAAAAATGACAATTCTACCATAAGCCATTTACAGATTCAATGCCCTGCCCATCAAAATCCCAGCACAATATTTTTTGGAACTTGAAAGAACAATACTCAGTTTCATCTGGAATAACAGGTAAACAAGGACTGCCAAAACAATTTTGCTCAACAAAAGACCCTCAGAAGGCATCACCATCCCTGACTTCAAGATATACTATAGAGCTACAGTAATAAAAGCTGCCTGGTACTGGCATAAAAATAGACTTGTGCATCAATGGAATGGAACTGAGGATCCAGACATTAACCCAAAAACCTATGAACACCTGATCTTCGAAAAAGATGCCCAAAATATTTAATGTAAAAAAGATGGTATATTTAACAAATGGTGTTGGCATAAGTGGATCGTAGTGTGTAGAAAAATGCAAATTGATCCAAGCCTGTCACTCTGCACAAAACTCAAATCCAAGTGGATCAAGATCTCAACATAAACCCAGCCATTTTCAACTTGATAGAAAAGAAAGTTGGTTATATACTTCTATGAATTGCCACAGGTGACCACTTCCTAAATATAACACCAGTGGCACAGACACTAAGATCAACAATCAATAAGTGGGATCTCCTGTGGCTGAGAAGCTTCTGTAATGCCAAGGACACTGTCAATAGGACAAAACGACAGCCTACAGAATGGGAAAGGATTTTCACCAACTCTACAAGTGATAGAGGACTTATCTCAAAGATATATAAAGAACTCAAAATCTAGAGCCTAAAATCTTGAATAACCCAATCAAATAATGAGGTTTAGATCTAAAAATGGAATTCTCAGCAGAATTATGATTGTCTGAAAGGCACTTAAAATAGTGCTCATCATCTTTAGCCATCAGAGAAATGCAAATCAAACCAACTTTGAAATACCACCTGACACCTGTTAGATTGGCTAGGATAAAAGACACAGAGGACAGCCTGTGCTGGAGATTATGCAGAGCAAGGGGAAAACTCCTCCATTGTGGGTGGGAGTGTAAGATTGGTCAGCCTCTTTGGAATGCAGTATGGTGGTTTCTCAGAAAACTGACAATCAATATCCTTAAGGACTCAGCAATACTTCTGTGTGTATACCCTAAAGTTGCACAGTCACATTCCAAGGGCATTAGCTCAACTATGTTCACAGCAGTGTTTTTTTGTAATAGCAAGAACCTGGAAACAACCTAGATGTCCCTCAACTGAAGAATGGATTAACTAACTGTGGTACATCTACATAATGGAGTACTACTCAGGAGTAAGAAAAAAATTATATCCTAAAATTTGCAGGCAAATGGATTGATTTGGAGAATATCCTCCTGAGCAAGGTATCACAATCCCAGAAAGATAAGCAGGGGATGTACTCACTCATTAGTGGTCTCTAAACAAACAAATAAACAAAACAAACAAAAAAAAAAAAAGCAAAGCATTCCCAAGCTGCAAACCACAACAACTGAACAGCTTGGGATCAGATACACCTTGGATTGACTCCTTCAATCCCACTCCTCCTAGAGGAACACCTGACTCAGATTAGATGTTGGGGGGAAAAAACTTGATTTGCCAGGAGTGGAGGCTGAACTAAGCAATATTGAAACCATGGGACCTTGGGACCGACTGCCCATGGTGGGTATGGGGAGAAGTGGAGAAGAGAAAATGACCTGATATGGTGGGAAGGAGAAGGGACCTTGAATAAGGATATTCTAGGATAGAATATGTGACTTCTTTATTCATAACAATAAAGAAAAATAAATAGACTGTGAAGGGTGAAAGTTTCTCACAGGTAATATTCAAAATAATCACTTCATCTAGAAAGTATTAGAACATCATTAAAAAAAATTCTTTTTTGGTCAAACCTTGAAGAATGGAATGACATAAATGAATGCTGGCAATCAAAATCTTTCAAGACCCTATATCCTCAGAGCCATTACCTAGTAAACCTAGCCCTTGCTCAGAGCTGGATATTAACCAATCAGTACTGCCTTTATTGATGTGTTGGGAACTGCATAGGGGTGACATCACCTGAAATGAAGCTAGCTTCCCAATGACAATCTTCCTAGCTCAATGTCATGTGTGGGTTGGTCTCCTGCTACTACTCATGGTTGTAGGTTCTGCAATATGAATTTATTAATTTTTTTTTCTGATCTGGCCTGTGTTGGAAAAAGGCTTTTGTTGTACTCTAGTCATCAACCAAACTAACTTCTTTTAACACAGCATTGTTCCTATAGTAGATAGATACAGTTGTTTGGAATACCAGCTATAAACAAGTATAACTTATTTAGAATATCAGTTCCTAAACTTCAATATTAAATAGAAAATTTTATTCTGTGATAAGATTCTTAGTAATTTTCCCTCTTACTAGGTTTCTTTTCTAAATAGGAACCTTATATAAATTGAGTCAGATTTTAGTATGTAATCTGATAGATTGTTTTTAAAAAATGTGATACACATTTAATTTGTAATAAAACATAATTCCTGTTTCTGAGCTTCAAATTAAGCAATGAAATAGTAATAATACAGTTTTTATTGTTGAGTTATTATGGTTTTATTATACGAGTGTTTTACCTGTCTATTATTTGAATTAATATTTTATTTAGGAGAAACTATTCATTATAACTGAGACTTACACTGAATGAATTCATAAAGGTTTTGAAACTGTATATGCTTATAACTTGATAGTATTAGCTAAGTACCATGATATACTCTAGCACCTTAAATAATAATTGTGAGAAAACATCCTTGATCAGTTACAATGTCCAAGACTATTTCTATTTTATTCGACCAGAGTTTATTATATATTCCTTATTTGGATTTCTGTTTTCCCAATTTTTATTATTATTGTAATTTTTGATCATTCTGTATGAATATTTATCCTTTTTTAGAAAGTCATTAAGCACATATATCTTCATCACACATATATGTGCATGTACTTATTTACTGATATCTGTATACCTTATATCTAATATCTATGATCTGTATACCTAATTCTCTAGAAGTTTATAGTCTTGAGCTATTGATTACTAGCAGGGTATGCAAGCCACTAGCAAAAATCTGGGGGGGAAAGTAAGGAGAATTATGTGGGAGGGTTTAAAAGAATAAAAGAAAAGCAGGAAATAATTAATTTTAGTATGATCTCAGAAAATAAACAATTAAATATTGTATTGAAGGCTAGAGAAGTTAGAAATTATGCTGACTTAATATGGTGGCCATTGTAGGGTTGTCTTCAAGGTCTATGACCTCACTAACATACTCACATGTGTGGTTGGTAAGTCTCAGGGAAGTTGAGAAGCTATGAAGTCTCAACAAAATAACTGTTTAACAAGACCTAAAGAAGGAAGTCACTCATAGATATATTAGCATGGATGGGAAAAATCTCACAGAACATCAGCTCTAGTGTAGTCAGAAGTTTCTGGCCTGACTTGACTCTCAGGTCTAAATCCACAGTCTCAAATAATTCACACAAAGTCTGACATTAATAACATGCTGTTATACCTATTGCTCAGACATATTTCTTGCTAACTCTTAGTCTTAAACTAATCCATGATTAGCCAAGTGGCTTAGTATCTTTTCTCAGAGCACTTTTATCTTCTTTCTTCTGTGTCTGTATGGCATCTATTTCTAAATTTCTAACACTCAGAATTTCTGAGTCTGGTACCCTGCTCATACTTTCTGTCTGCCTTCTGGCCAATCGGCATTTTATTAAACCAGTAGGAGAAACAAATATTTACAATGTACAAGATCATAATACCACAGCATTTCCCCTATTTTCCTTTACAAACAAGAAAGACAATACTAATTTCCATTGCATAGTTTCTTTTTTCCTCAGCAGTATCTATAACAACTTATAACCATCACTGTAAACAATGACAAACATCCAAAATTCATTTTTGGAGAATGTGCATGTAAGTCTCTAGACTACATTTGAGGAATGGGATTAAAGACATTAGTCATGTCCCTCTGACCTTCATGGTTCAACTCTTGTGGTTTTCCTCTTTGATATTCCAGACAGTTTCAATTAAATATACAATATGTCACCAAACCTAGGTAAAGAAATATAGTCAACTTAGGAGTATGGAGAGCAAGAGAAATAGTTGTTCCTGGGGAAGATACATGATGTATAAAAAGTTAGGTGCACTGAAATAAGGAAAACACATAGATTAAACAAACAAAAACACATATACTCTTTTCACTTTATGAAAATGTAGATTCTTACTACTTTGTTGCTATTGTTGTTACAAAAAGAAAATCTAAGCACAGTGTCCCCTGTGATTATATCTCTATAGAATAATTACTAGATTTTGCATTACACACATTGCCAATTTTATAGATATTGTGAATCACCCTTCATATTAGATACGTACATTTAAATTCCCATAAGTGAAAAATAAAAATATATTTGCTACATACCCTCGTCAAAATATGTTTATGTCAGAATTAAATGCTGGCAGTCTCTGAGTATAAAGTGATTTGAGACTGTAGTTTAATCTGCTGTCTACCTTTTACTGGTGAGATTAAACATTTTAAAACAAAAATTACATTTCTCTTTTATTCAGTCTATTATTATGTTTTGTTCCTTATATTGAATTTATTTGCCCCTCATTTTCCTCCAGCCTTTCTTTTCACCATCATTTATTTATTTATTTATATTTGAATACAGTCTCATTTTTATTCATATATCCCCTTGTTCAAACTCCCTTCCCCTTCTACCCCTCCCAACCATTCTCTCTTTTCCCTATCACATCTCTTCCCCAGCAAGGGCAGGATGTCCCATGGACCCAAGGTAGCTTAGCTAACCATCAACGCCAAGCAATTCCACTTTCCTCATCCCAAAATAAAGACTGGGTCAGGTGTTCCTCTGGAGAAAATGGCCTCCAAGGTGCTGATCCAAGGTGTTTCAGATCTCAAGCAGTGGAGTGGTTGGAGTTTGCAGTGTGGGTGTGCTTTGCTTTATGTTAAAAGTCCACTAATGAGTGAGTACATCCCCTGCTTATCATTCTGAGTTTTTGATACCTTGCTCAGGAGGATATTCTACACATTCATCCATTTGCTTGCAAATTTTAGGATATCACTTTTTATTCTTACTGCTGAGTAGAACTCCATTGTACCACATTTTGGTAATCCACTCTTAAGTTGAGGGACATCTAGGTTGTTTTTCCATGTTCTTGCCAATATAAATAATGCTGTTATGAATATAGTAGACCTAAAGCTTTTGGAGTGCAAATGTGCATCTTTAGGGTATATGCCCAATAGAGGTATTGCTGGGTCCTTGGGGAGATTGATTCCCAGTTTTCTGGGAAACTGCCATACTGCATTCCAGTGTGGCTGAATAAGCTTACACTCCCACCAACAATGGATGAGTTTTCCCCTTGATCCTTCACCTCTCCAGCATTGGCTGTCATCTATGTGTCTTTAACCTTAGCCATTCTGAGATGTGTAATAGGGTATTTTTAAGTTGTTTTGATTTGCATATCTCTGATGGCTAAAGATGATGAACACTTTTTCAAGTGCCTTTTAGCCATTTGTAATACTGCTGAGAATTTGATTTTTAGTTCAGAATCCCATTTTTTCATGGGTTATTCAAGGTTTTGAACTCTAGTTTTTTGAGTCCTCTATATATTTTACAGATCAGTCCTCTATCACTTGTAGGGTTGGTGAAAATATTCTTCCACTGTGTAGGCTGTCATTTTGTCTTATTGACTGTGTCCTTGCCCTCACAGAATTTTCTCAGTTTCAGGAGGTCTCATATATTGATTGTTGTTCTTAGTGTCTGTGCTACTGGTGTTATATTTAGGAAATGGTCACCTGTACCAATGCTTTAGAGGGTATTTCCCACTTTCTTTTCTGCCAAGTTCAGTGTGGTTGGATTTATGTTGAGTTCTTTGATCCACTTGGATTTGACTTTTGTGCAGGGCAACAGGCTTGGATCTATTTGTATTGTTCATCACACTACAATCCAGCTATGCTAACACCATTTGGTAAAGATGGTAGATTTTTTCCATTGAATGCTATTTAACTCTTTGTCAAAGATCAGGTGTTCATATTATTTCAGGTTACTGTTGATCTTTTGATTCGATTCCATTGATCCACAACTCTGTTTTTATACAGTACCAGGCTATTTTTATTGCTGTAGTTCTATAGTATAACTTGAAGTCAGGGATGATGATGCCTCCTTTTAGTGTTTGTATAACTTCTGACCAAGACCTTTTTGCTTTCTTTGTTTCTATTGAATAGTCAGGTGTTATTCTGATGGGTCTGCCTTTGTAGGTAAGTTGGCCCTTTTCCTCTGCAGCTCTTAATTTTTTTTCTTTGTTCTGTATGTTTTCTGGCTTGATTATTTTGTGGTAAGCACACTTTTTTGGGAGTCAAATTTATTTGGTGTTCTCTAAGCTTCTTGTATCTTTATAGGCTTCTCCTTCTTTAAGTTGGGAAAGTTTTCTTGTATAATTTTATTGAATACATTATCTGTGACTTTGAGCTGGTATTCTTCTTCTTCAATTCCTATTATTCTCAGGTTAGTTCTTTTCATGGTGTCCCAAACTTCCTGAACATTTAGTGTTATGGTTTTTTTGGTTTTAGTGTTTTCTTTGACTGATGTATCCATTTTCACTATTGAGTCTTTCACTCCAGAGACTGTCTCTTCCATCTTTTGGATTCTGTTGGTTATGCTTGTATCTATAGTACCAGCTTTTTTCTTTAGATTTTCTGTTTTCACTCTTGCCTAATTTTGTACCTATTTATTGTTGCTATTTCAATTTTTATTTCCTAAAATGTTTCATTTTTTGGTTTTCCATTTTTTGATTTTCTTTCAAAGATATGTTCATTTACCTCTTCCAATTTTTTTTTTATTTTCTTTTATTTAAGGGAATTTTTTATATCCTCTTGTAAGACTTCTAAAATTTTCATAAAGATGTTTTTGATGTTGTTTCCTTCTATTTCCTCTTAAATAGAAGGAAACAACTATTGCTCAGTTTGGGTCTTGGTGTTGTATAACCACCAGTTTCTTTGGGTGTTGCCTTGCTGTTCTTTATATTGTTATATATATTCTTGCACTGGTCTCTGCCTATTGCTTTAGTGGTTCACTCTTATTCATCTCCTAGTCAGGTGTAGTTAGAGGTCTTGTGTGTTTTCTTTTGGCTCTAAACAAAGGTTTTCACAATCTCTGACTCTGCTCTGGATGAGGCTCTGTGTTTTGAAGCTGCCTTATTGTCTATGATGTTGTAGTTTACCCTGGATGTGGGGCCAATGTGTAGGAGGTCCCTTCTATTATGGATCACTGGGGAAGGCTCCCCCCAGGTAAAGCCTAGGGCCTCTCTGCTAGTAAGAGTCTGAGATCTGAACCTTGGTTGTGACCCCAGACCTGGGAAGAGATTCTCTGAACAGGCAGCCCAAGAGCTGGAATCTGCTCACCTCTGATTCCACTCTGGACATGGGTCTGAGTTTCAAAGGTATCAGTCCATCTATTTCTCCGTTATTTTTACCCCTTCCCCCCATCTCTCTTAGCTTTCTTATTGGAGCAGAATGAAATAAAGACGTTGAGCCAGAATGAAAATGAATTATATCAACAAATAAGCCAATTGCAATTTAGCCAGTTAATTTTTTTGGCAATAGCAGAGCTTTACTAATGAAAGTACTATTTTATTCTTTATATATATAAGTGTTAATTTATCATGCTGTTAATGGCAAAAATAATTTACTTAATTCCTAATATTTTGCTCTAAAAATTCACAAGATTAATCATCCAATGATTATCTTCTATTTTCCATAGAAGCTTTAAGTTGGTTCTTATCTATTTTTTACTAGCTTGACAATTAAATGTTAAAGAAAATTGCAGATTGTTACGTGAGCTTTCCCATGATAAGCTTTAAATTCATAATAAAAATTTTTAGCAATGGTAACACTATAATATTTGTGCTTGGTTTAGAGTTAAACTAAATTGTCCAGGTCACATGTGCTTTTTTTAAAATAAAGATAGTCACTTTGTTTTCTTATAATTTTACATCTTGTTGTATAAGGCCATGTTGCTTTGAGACTGCAGTAAGTGATGCTCAGGGTACTTTTTTATTTATAGCTACATTTAATTCCTGCATATAATTTCAATTTTATTTCATTTTTACATCTAAATCAATGTTTGTTTGTTAATTTCCACAAAAGACTTTGTGTGATTATGTTTATTTACTAATTATGTTCACAGATTTTATTATTTCAATCTCATATTTATCCCTAGGAATTCAGTTTCTATTTCACTGAATACACATGTAAGATTTGCCTTGGATTTGAATATTATTTATGAAAATGTCTATAGTCTATTATTTCATAATAATACTGTGCTCGTGTGTAAAATTATATGTTGTCACTTTTTGTTGATATTACAGCTTTAAAGTTATTATTTACCCACTACTGAGTATCCCTACCTAAAGCCTGTCATTAATCCTAGTTTTTCTTCTTTTTATCTGTGTGTTGCTAAGATCTCATTGACATCCTTTATATATTTTAGTGTTAGTACCATATATCACATGTAGGATTTTTTGTTTTATTATCTAGCCTTAATTCCTCTTGCAATGAAGTGCTTTAATGTTTTGTAATTCAGTTATACTTTGTAGGTATTTGTGTACTGTCTTAGTCAGCTTATCTTGGTACTTTTAATTAAAATGTCTATAGAAAAATGGATTTGTATTATTGTGACAAACTAATATTTCATTCAAAATATTGAAGTCTATAAATTATTCCATATATAAAACATGCATGAATATTTAATATGATGAAGGTATTTTAAGAAAACATATGTTCTAAAGATTGAGCCAGAGAGATGTAACTAACAGATCTATAACAGAAGAGAAATCAAGCACCTTGTAAATTATGTAAATAGACAAGACCCTTATGGATAATAAACGCATCAAAAACACAATGATATTTTACCTTTATTTTTTAGAAGAATACAGAAACACACTATTGTGCCTTTTCAAAGGAAAGGAATATTATTAACACTGACTATGATATAACATTGGTTTAGGTCTTCAAAATTAATCTTCTACCTCTAATTTGTAGAAGAAAGCTAAATATTATAGTAGATAGGTAAAGAAAAGTTATTTGGTAATAAAAAGATTGAAGGGCATACAAAGCACCATTTCTGTCATTTCTTTCCCATTTGCCATATAATGCTCATAAATTACTTCAAATTTCTGCAACTACAAAATCCATAAGAAAAATACTTAAGCATATTTTAATTTCTTCCTGCCCAAATAGTACTTGTTTATTTCTTCTAAAAGTATCTCAGTGACAATATTTGAAGAAAATTTTATCCTTTCAAATTCATCTTGAGGCATTATGCTAATGTACACAAGTACAGAGGAAGGTATACACCAGGATGTATCAACACCCAAGATAGAAGAGATAATGTATTTTTACCAGGCCAAATTAACATTTTTTTACTATAGAATTTATTTTATAATTTTTAGTGTAAATCTTCTAAAACTGTGTCGATTACATAAGTGAAGAACATATAGTTGTAGTCAGAAGGAATGATTTAAGTTAAAATATGTGCATTTGATCAAGTTTTATAAAACTCATGTCATCTTGTGTTGTGTAGCTTCTGAGATGTGACAAAACCTTAATGTTAAAGCCAGCTTACTGCTGGAATATTATGAAATATTATGCTCAATTATCATAAATGACTTCAACTGAATTTTTAAGAGTTCTTATTAAATATGTAATGTTAATTGTATAAAGAGAATAATATTGAGTGTGTAATCTGAATTTGAATAGTCAAATTAAGGAACTCAGAATAATTGGTGGCAAAGGACTAAGTAAAATGATGTGAAAACAACTCAGCCATCTCCCCTCATAGATGACAATTGTTGAAAATGTCAATAGAAACTATTTAAATGGTCTGTTATTTAATGAACGTAAACCTTCACACATTTCAACACTGTTTATATATAGGTGTTTGTCTCTGTGTGTATGCTCTTGTGTGTGTAGTGCCTGATGAGGTCAGATAAGGGGATGGATTTCTTGAACTGGAGTTATAGACGCTTGTGAGATAAGTGAGGTGCATTCTGGTGGCTGAACTATGACCTCTACTGCTTCAACAAGAACTTTTTTTTTCTTTTTTTGAACAGTTTCTTCAGTGTCCATTGCTCAACTAAAAAACTGAAAGAAGAACCTGAGACAAAAGGGCTACTCATGAGATGGGGTAAGGACAGAAAAATGAGACGCTGATGGTTTCTAGCATGCTAGCATATTTGCAATATGACTTTAATCATTTTTTTATTTAAAAAGTTTTTCAACACATTCACCACTGTGCCCCCTCCCTCCTCTCCTGCCAGTCCTCCATCAGCCTTTTCCCACCTCATGCCCCCACCCATTCCTTAGGGAGGTCTAAGACTCCCAAATTGAGAATCTGGCATATCCAGTTCAGGTAAGACTGAGCCCCTCTTCTCTCCCAGTATTACAGCTGAGTTAGGTGTTCTTCTATAGGGAATGGGCACGGAGAAGCCAGTTCATGCACCAGGAATCAACTCTGGTCCAACTGCAAGAGGCTCCACAAACTGCCCATGCATTTTTAAAGGTTTAGCTTTTTAAAAAAAAATGAAGGTACCTCAGTTGGCATTTCAGAGTCAATGAGCTCCCAATTGCTAAGGTCAGCTGTCTCCTTGGGCCTCTTCCTCATGGTCTTGATCTCTTTGCTCATATAATCTCTTTTTCCTCTCTTCAGCTGAACTGGGAGCTCAACATGGTGCTTAGCTCTGCCTCCATTACATACTGGAAGAAGGTTCTATCATGGCAATTTGGGTGGTCTTTCAATTAATTATAGGGGAAGACAAGTTCAGACACCCTCTCCACTATTGCTTGGAGTCCTAGCTGTGGTTATCTTGTGGTTTCTTGGGTGTTTTCTTAGCACCAGGTTTCTCTCTAACCCCACAACACCTCCCTCTATTAAGATATTTATTTCTTTGTTCTTCCTTTCTGTTTCTTCCCCCACTCAACCATTCCATTTTTTCATGATCTCTTCCTACCTCCCCTTGCTCTCTCTCACACATGACCCCAATTTACTCAGCAGATCATCCCTAGGGGAATCCAGGGATGTCTCATCTTTCTCCAGTTACTTAGCTGTTTGAGAGTTGTGGATTGTAGCCTGATTATCCTTTGCTTTATGTCTAAAGTCCATTTATGAGTGAGTACATACCATGTGTTACCTCACTCAGGATGATACTCTTCAGATCCATTCTTGTGCCTCAGCAAGCACTCTTAACAAGTGTAATTTCTTCATCCTTGAATGAAAGTCTTTTTCTACCTGTATGAACTTCATATTAGAAATTTGGACAGAAACAAAAAAAGAACATGATAAGTGAAAATTTTGATATTATCTCAAACTAGAGGTATGGTAGAAGCATATATCATATGCACAGCTCTCATTAGCACTTCTGCAGTCTTTGGGGGGGTAGCTTCTTTTATTTAAAAACTACATTTAAAGTACATTTAACACTACTAGAAAGTTTAATCAGTTGAATATGTTAAGGTGATGGCCAAATTGTACATGCATACAAAGTTTTGGTAGTTAGTATTTTTTTTTTTAAAGAAAGAAATCCATTAAGCATTTGTAAAAGCATTATTTTCTTTGAAAATGTAAATAAACAATAATAATGCTTTTATTTTTTAAATGTGTGGTGGTGGTGGTCTGTGTGTATGTGGGTTTGCAAGTGACTATCTAAAGCCAGACAGGGCTATTGGTTTCCTTGGAGCTGAAGCTCATGGGAGTTGTAATCCACTGGATGTATGTAGTCTGAAACAACAGTGTATATTATTAACCACTGAGCCATCTCTGGTTAAAGATTATATGCTTTTTTTTCTGTTTTGAGTAAAGGAGCTTATTAGCCATGGTTCTCTAAAAAAAAAAAAAATGAAACTGATAGAATTCATTAGTAGTCTTGACTTGATTTTTGTTCATTTGATCAACTGGTTTACTTTATATAGCAATAAGACTTCCTCATTGACCTTGTCTACTTACAATAATAAATAGTTCTCTAACTCAGTACAAAAAAATGTTCATTCATAAGAGTCTAAATATACAAATATTTGTTTTTGTTTTTAACTCCATAGTAATTCAGGCAGAATATAGAATCATTTTTATCTTATAATATAGTAGTAATCTGAACATCCCTGGTGACTATTTTACATTTTTTCCATTATTTTCCTCAAAATCTTAAGTGACAACATTATCATATATTACTTAGGACCTAAAATTTCACTTCTTGATATTACTACCAATATTTTTCACAGCTTGGTATTTCAGTATTTCTTTTTAACTTGAAATGAAAAAGAGGGGTATATAGAAGGGATTGGAGTGAAGACACAAATGGAGAAATTATATAATTTTAATATAAAACCAGAATTACAAGGACCCATTATATGCTAATTCATACACTCAGACTTCCAAAAAACAGTTTTTTTTTTTTCAGGTAGTTTTCAGTTTAGTAGAACAGCTGCATAGAATTTGAAGTCATCTCCAGTGCAATAGTATAGCAATGTTGATTTTTTAAGTAACTATTCTATAGAGAAATACTGATGAACACAGATCTGAGAACTAACTCATCAATGATGGGAGTATCAATGCTTCTCTCACCTATAGTCATGAAACGTAAAAGAAAAAGAGTCCAGTTACTTGCTTATCATTCCACTACTCTTCATTTTAGATTTTGTTTGTATCCCTGTTTAAATCATGTGTTTTAAAACTTGAAAATGTGAGGCTGTCTATTTGCATTTCACATTTTTATTTTTATTCTGAAATTCTAAACATTCCCCTACAGAAAAAAAAATGGAAAATGATCTTAATTAAAACATAAAAATAGGTAAATCCAAATTAAATATATGTATGAAAAGCTGAGTATTGCAAATTTTCACTGGGCAGTATGAAATTTTCAGGCTGAACTACTGCTTCTTACTCAATTCGATTTCTGTTGTTGTATAGAATTGTGGCCTTGCTTGTGTCAGGATAATATTCTGGCACTGTACCATTCTTCAGACAAAACAGTACTCTTTTTTAAACATCCGAACTGGCCCATAGCATCCGGTTCCACTCCTGGGACCAAGTGCTGTCTGCAGAGTCCCAGCGCACTCTGGAGCAGGGGCAGATAAACTCTGCCAGTCACCATACCCACAGCTCCTGCTGAGGGAATTTGCATGGCTACCCACCGCCACCTCAAACTGAGCAAACCAACAACTACAGGGGTCTCTGAAGGACAGACTCAGACCCTGACCAGAGAGGTGACAGGAGGCACATAAACCCAAGTCCCACAACTGACCAGGAGCCATCTAATCGTGAACCACTGAAACCATGGGCAAACATCAGTGCAAAGAAATTACATAATAATACAAAAGACAACACGGTAACTACAGAAGAGAGTGGTGATATTACAAACACAGGACCTGAACTGAGCAATGAAGAGGAAACAGAAGGAAACAACACCAAAAATTCCTTTTTGATGATCATCAAAGCTCTAAAAGAAGATATGAAAAAAAGCCTTAAAGAAAGAGAAGAAAATACAAACAAAAAATTGGCAGAGATGAACAAATCTATGAAAGAAACATGCCAGAAACTAAAAGCTGAAATAGAAGCAATAAAAAAGGCACAAAATGAGGCAAAGATGGAAATAGAAAACCTGAAGAAAAAAGCTGGGACCACAGATACAAGCATAACAAACAGAGTTCAAGAGATGGAAGATAGAATCTCTGAAGTGGAAGACTCAGTAGCTCAAATAGATAAATCAGTCAAAGAAAATAGTAAAACTAAAAAAGCCATAACTCAAAATGTTCAGGAAATCTGGGACACCATGAAAAGACCTAATTTGAGAATAATAGGAATAGAAGAAGGAGAAGAATACCAGCTCAAAGGCACAGATAATGTTTTCAATAAAATCATAGAAGAAAACTT
>PVIH01017019.1:0-43415 GCA_004025045.1 Sigmodon hispidus
AAAAAAAAAAAAAAAAAAAAAAAAAAAAAAAAAAAAAAAAAAAAAAAAAAAAAACAACCAACCAAACAAAAAAAACAAAAACAAAACAAAAAAACAAAAACACTAAAACCAGAAAAACATTCAGAGAATTTGGGACACCATGAAAAGACCTAACCTGAGAATAATAGGAATGGAAGAAGGATAAGAATAATAGCTCAAAGGCACAGATAATGCAATCAACCAAATCACAGAAGAAAACTGTTCCAACCTGAAGAAGGAAAGGCCTATAAGGGTACAAGAATCTTATAGAACAACAAAGAATTAAACCACTCTAAAATGATTGCTCACTACATAATAATCAAGCAACAAAGCACACAGAACAAAGAAAGAATATTCAGAGATATAAAAGTAAAGGGCCAACTTACCTATACAAGCATTGAATAACCATACAGCCATTAGAATAACACCAAAATATTCAATGGTAACAATGAAAGCAAGAAGGTCCTGATCAGAAGTTGTACAGAAAATAAAAGAGATTAGTTGCCAACCCTAGATACAGTACCAAGAAAAATTATCAATTACCACAGATGGAGTAAGCAGCATATTTCATGACAAAATCATAATTAAACGATACCTATCCACAAATCCATCCTTACAAAAAGCACTAGAGGGAAAACTCCAACCTAAAGTTCCCAGATATACCTATGATAACAAAACAATCGATAATACCACAGAAGAAAAGCCAAAATAAAGGAAATACACACAAGCTACAAATAAAAATAACAGAAAATAATAATCTGTTGTAATTAATATCCTTTAATACCAATGGACTCAATTCACGTATAAAAAGACACACACTAACAGGATGGATACAAGAACAAAAGCCATCCTTCTGCTGCATACAAGAAACACACCTCTATTTCAAAGACAGACAGAGGCTTTGAGTAAAGTGTTGGAAAAAATTTTCTGATCAAATGACCCCAAGAAAAAAGCTGGTATTGCAATCCTAATATCTAACAAAGTAGACTTCAAAGAAAAACTCAGTTAAAAGAAACTAGGATGGACATTTCTTATTCATCTCAGCAAAAATTGTTCAAGATGAAATCAATCCTGAATATTTATGCCCCTCATAAAGGGCATGAATATTTGTAAGAGAAACACTATTAAAGCTTAAATCTCATATAAAATGTTACACTGTAATAGTGGGATACATCAGTACCCCACTGTCTCCCTTGGATAGGTAAACCAGACAGAGACTCAATAGAGAAATAAGAGGTCTAGTGGACTATATGATGCAATTGGTCTTAATAGCAGAATTTACAGAATTCTATAATAATTTACAGAAGCTTCCACCCAAACTCAAAGGAATATACATATTTCTCAGCACCACATGGAACTTTCTCTAAAATTGACCACATAATTGGTCATAAAACTAATATCAATACATACAAAAAATGGAAATGACCCCTTGAATCATATCAGAACACCATGGACTAAAGTTAGAGTTCAACAACATCAAAAATCATAGTAAGCCTATCAATTCACGGAAACTAAACATCACTCAACTGACCCACCTCTAGGTCAAGGAAGAAATTAAGAAAAAAAATCAAAGACTTCCTAGATTTAATGAAAATTATTCCACAACATACCCAACTTTATGGAACAACATGAAGGCAGTCTTAAGAGGAAAATTCACAGCACTAGATATTCATATGAAAAACCTAGAGAAATCCCAAACTACAGAAATAACAGCACAGCTGAAATCCTTAGAACAATTAGAAGCAAACTCACCTAAGGAGGAGTAGACTGCAGAAAATAATCAAACTTAGAGCTGAAATCAATACAATTGAAACAAAAAGAACAAAAAAATATCCAATGAATCAAAGAGTTGTTTCTATGAAAAAGTCAACAAAATAGGCAAGCACTTATCCAAACTAACCAAAAAGCAGAGAAAGAATTTCCAAATCAATAAAATCAGAAATGAAATGGAAACATAACAACAGATCTCCTGGAAATGCAGAGTTATCAGGTCATACTTTGAAAATCCATATTCCAAAAAAATGCAAAACCTAAAAGAAATGAACAGCTTTCTTGACAGGTACCACTTAACAAACTTAAATCAAGATCAGATAAAAGACATAAACAAACTTATAACCCTAAAAGAAATTGAAGCTGTCATTAAAAGCCTCCCAAGTAAAAAAGCCCAGTTATAGAAGGCTTCAGTGCAGAATTCTACCAGTAATTCAAAGAAGAACTAATACCAAAACTCCTCAAACATTTCCATTCAGTAGAAATTGAAGAAATACTGCCAAATTCTTTCTATCAGGCCACAAAAACCCTAATACCCAAGCCGCTCAAAGAAGCAACAAAGAAAAGGAATTACAGACCAATTTATTTCATGAATATTCATGCAAAAATTTTCATCAAAATTCTGGCAAACTATATACAGTAACATATAAAAAATATCATCCACCATGATAATTTAGGCTTCATCCTAGTAATCTAGGGATGGTTCAACATATGAAACTGTAAATATCATACATCATATAGATAAATTGAGAGGAAAAAAGACAAATGATCATATGCTTAGACACTGAAAAATCTTTGACAAAACCCAACACTCCTTTTTTATAAAAGTCCTGGAGAGATCAGGAAGACAGGGAAAATATCTAAATATAATAAAGATTATATTTACAAGAAATACAAGAAGCTCAAACCCAAAATCAAACTAAATGGACAAATACTCAATGCAACTCCTCTAAAATCGGGAACCAGACTGTCCCCTCTCCCCTAATCTATTCAATATATTTCTCCAAGTTTTAGCTAATTCAATGAGAACAAAAGGATATTAATGGGATGCAAATTGGAATAGAAGAGTTAAAACTATCTCTATTTGCAGATGATATCATTGTGTACATAAGTGACCCACAAAATTCTACCAGGGAACTTCTACAGCTGATAAACATCTTCAAAAATGTAGCAGGATACAAGACTAACTCAAAGAAATCAGTATCCCTTCTATACACTAAATATAAAAGGCCAAAAAAGAAATAAGGGAAACATCACTCTTTTTAATAGCTGCAAATAGCATTAAACACCTTGGAGTATCTATAACCAAAGAAGTAACAGATCTATTTGACAAAAACTTTAAATCTCTGAAGAAAGAAATTGAAGAGGATATGAGAAAATGGAAAAATCTCCCATGTTCCTGGATAGGTAGGATAAACATAATAAAAATGGTAACCTTGCCAAAAGCAATCTGCATATTCTGTGCAATCCACATCAAAATCCTAATACAATTTTTACAGACCCTGAAAGAACAATACTCACTTTTATTTATAAGATTGAAGCCAGGATAGCCAAAATAATTTTGCCTAATAAAAGAACCTCAGGAGGCATCAACATCCCTGATTTCAGGTTCCACTTCAGAGCTAAAATAATAAAACAGCCTGGTACTGGCATAAAACAGTTGAGGATACATGGAATTGAATTGAAGACTTAGACATAAACCCACATACCTATGAAGACCTGATCTTTGACAAAGAGGTCAAAAATATTCAGTGGAAAAAGACTGTATTTTCAGCAAAGAGTGTTGGCATAACTGGATGATATTTTGTAAATAAACGCAAATAGATCCACTCCTATCACCCTGCACATAACTCAAATTCAATTGGATCAAGACCTCAGCCACATTTAATTTGATAGAAAAGAAAGTGAGTGATATCCTCCAATACATTGGCACAAGTGACTACTGCCTAAATATAACACCAGTAGCATACACACTAAGAATAACAATCAATATTGGGGACCTCCTGAAATTGAGAATCTTCTGTAAAGCCAAGGACACAGTCAATAAGAGAAAATGACAGCCTTCAGAATGGGAAAAGATTTTTCACTCACCCTACCAGTAACAGAGAAGCCTGTTCTCTAAGATATACAGAGAATGCAAGAATGTAGAGTGCAAGGTTCTAACTAACCCAATTAATAAATGTGGTACTTAACTAAAAAGAGAATTCTCAGCAGAAGAATTGCAAATGGCTGAAAGACACTTAAAAAAAGTGTCCAACATCTTTAACCATCAGATAAATGCAAATCAAAACAACTTTGAGATACCACCTTACATTTGTCAGAGTGGCTAAGATTAAAGAAACAGATGACAGCCTAAGCTGGAGAGGATGGGGAGCAAAGGGAACTCTCTGGAATGCAATATGGATGTTTTTCAGAAAATTGGGAATCAATCTCTTCAAGGATCCAGCAGTACCACTATTGGGCACATACCCTAAAGATGCACATTCTCACCCCAAAAACATTAGGTCAACTATGTTAATTGCAGCTTTATTCATAATAGCAAAACCTGGAAACAACCTAGATGAACCTCAACTGAAAAATGGATTAACAAACTGTGGTACATCTACTCAATGGAGTTCCTCTAAGCAGTAACAAAAAATGATACACTATAATTTGCAGGCAAATTGATAGGTATGGAGAATATCATCCTGAGGGAGGTATCACAAACCCAAAAAGATAAGCAGGGAATGTACTCACTCATGAGTGGTCTTTAAACAAAAAGCAAAGAACACCCATGCTAGAAACTACAACCACTGACCAGCTTTGGGATCTAAAGCACCTTCGACTGGCACCTTGGATCCCATTCCCTCTAGAGGAACACCTAACCCAATCTTGAATTTAGGATGAGGAAATTGAACCTACCTGGAGTTGATGCGGAACTAATCCACCTTGTGACTTCACTTCTGGAAAGGAGATGAGGAGTTGGAGAGAACAGAGAGTAACCTGGAGGGGTCGGGAGGGGAAAGGGAGTTTGAACAAGTGATACATGGATAAAAATGGGACTTTATTCTCTAAAAATTTAAAAAACTCATTTTCTTATACTTTTTCTCCTTTTTGCTTTAAATGAGCAATTATCATTTATTTCTCTCAGTTTGTCATTTCCTTTGTGTCAATTACCTGAAAATTTGCCTTTTTTAAAAAAACACATTTTATAATTGATATATGAGCAGCATACTTATAATTGATTTGAGCATTGCTCCATGTAGAAGATATAAAATATTTGATTATAACGTTAACTTTTTACAGAAAGCATAGATATTCAATATGCTAGTACTTAATGCTACCTAATTTCTTTATACTAAAAACTTATGAAAAATTCTAGTTTTAAAAATCACAAAATACTTGAAGAGAATTTCATAATTCTTTTGGTAATGTTATTTAATTAATCTTTTAAAAAGTACCCATTTAACTATACTGAGCCAACTCATCCAAAGAAACTTTAGTGAAATAACCACAAATAAAGTATGATAAAATGACCAGTAATGATAAGCAATAACCACAGACTACAGAATATGGGTTATTGCAAAGAAGATAAGAACATTGTAAAGCACAGTAGTATAGAAATACAATGCATTGTGATGTAATATATTAGATACCCACTTATTAGTGGACTTTAAAAGAATGTCATTGTATACAAGAGGTCAATGCTAGAACACAGCTAAATGACACAGTGATTGCATTGATGGCCTCTGGTATAGGTGTGGGTGTGGAAAGACTTGTGTTTTTTAAGGGTCTGGCCACAGGAAGTTTAATTATGCTCCTGTAAGCAAATGAGCATCATGAATGGACATTTTTGTAAATCATAAGATCATAAGAATGAGTATGAATCTGAGATGACTGATAACTGAGGTTGATGGGGTGCATAATGGAAATATCATCAAACAATATATATATACCTATGTAATGATAATTGTTTATTATTATTTATGAATGATGTAACTAATGTGAGAAATTTAACTATTTGTCATGATCATATAATTAGTAAATGCTAAAGTCAGAAATTGATCATAAGTGCTTTACCTCTAGAACATGAACCTCAAACTATGATGTTCTATGCTTCTTAGAAGTAATGCTACCTTAGGAAAAATAGTTTAATTGAAGCTGAAAAAAAATGACAATTGTCCTCTTCATTCAACCTAGTTTTCAAAATTATGAACTATTGTAAACATATTTCAGACATTTTTTATGTTCTTTTGCATGTGACTATGCATATTATTTTAACTTTTCTTTTTTTAAATTAATTTTTATTATTATGAACAAAGAAGTCACACTTTCTATCCTGTATATCCTTACTCAAGGTCTTTTTCCCCTCACAATACATCAGGTCATTCTCTCTTCTCTACAAATCCCCATCCCTCCCCCCCCACGCAGGCAGCAGGTGATCTTAAGATCCCACTGTCGCAAAATTGCTTAGTTCAGCCTTCACTCCGGGCAGATCCAGTTTTCGTCCCCCAACCTCAAGACTGAGTCAGGAGTTCCTCTAGGGGGAGTGGAATCTAAAGAGTAAGTCCAAGATGTTTCTGATCCCAAGCTGTACAGGGGTTGTGGTTTGCAGCTTGGGCATTCTTTGCTTTATTCTTGTTTGTTTGTTTGTTTGTATGGATTCCACTAATGAGTGAGTACATCCCCTGTTTATCTTTCTGGGTTTGTGACCTCGCTCAGGAGAATATTCTCCAAATCCATCCATTTGCCTGCAAATTTCAGTATATCATTTTTTCCTTATGGCTGAGTAGTACTCCATTGTGTAGATGTCCCACAGTTTGTTAATCCATTCTTCAGTTGAGGAACATCTAGGTTGTTTCCAGGTTCTTGCTATTACAAATAATGCTACTATGAATATAGTTGAGCTAATGCCTCTGGAGTGGGACTGTACATTTTTAGGGTATACACCCAGAAGTGGTTTTGCTGGGTCCTTGGGGAGATTGATTCTCAATTTTCTGAGAAACCACCATATTACATTTCAAAGTGGCTGAGCAAGTTAAACTCCCATAAAAAAGGGAGAAGTGCTCCCCTTGCTCCGCATCCTCTCCAGCATAGCCATATTACATTCTAACATGGCTGAACAAGCTTACACTCCCACCAAAAAGGGAGGGGTGCTCCCCTTGCTCCACATTCTCTCCAGCATAGGCTGTCCAGTGTCTTTTAACTTAGCCAATCTAACAGATGTCAGGTGGTATCTCAAAGTTGTTTTCATTTGCATTTCTCTGATGGCTAAAGATGATAAGCAATTTTTTAGGTGCATTTCAGCCATTCGAAATTCTGCTGAGAATTTCATTTTTAGATCTGAACCCCATTTTCTGATTGGATTATTCAAGGTTTGGGGCTCTAGATTCTTGAGTTCTTTATATATCTTAGAGATCAGTCCTCTATCACTTGTAGGGTTGGTGAAAATCTTTTCCCATTCTGAAGGCTTTCGTTTTGTGCTATTGACAGTGTCCTTGGCTTTACAGAAGCTTCTTAGCATCAGGAGATCCCACTTATTGATTGTTGACCTCAGTGTGTGTGCCACTGCTGTTTTATTTAGGAAGTGGTCCCCTGTGCCAATTCGTAGAAGTGTATTTCCCACGTTCTTTTCTATGAAGTTTAAAGTGGCTAGGTTTATGTTGAGGTCTTTGATCCTCAGGGATTTGAGTTTTGTGCAGGGTGACAGGCTTGGATATATTTACATTTTTCTACAAACTACCATCCAGTTATGCCAACACAATTTGTTAAATATACTATCTTCTTTCCATTGAATATTTTGGGCCTCTTTGTTGAAGATCAGGTGTTCATAGCTTTTTGGGTTAATGCTCGGATCCTCAATTCAATTCCATTGATCTATAAGTCTGTTTTTATGCCAGTACCAGGCTGTTTTTATTGCTGTAGCTCTATAGTATAACTTGAAGTCAGGGATGGTGATACCTCCTGAGGTTCTTTTGTTGAATAAAATTGTTTTGGCAAATCTGGATTTCCTGTTATTCCAAGTAAAATTGAGTACTGTTCTTTCAAGGTCCAAAAAAATTGTGTTGGGATTTTGATTAATAGTGCATTGAATCTGTAGATTGCCTTTGGTAAAACTGCGATTTTTGTTCTGCTGATAGTACCTAACCCTAACCCTAACCCTAACCCTAACCCAAATAAGTCTGTTAGTTCTTTGGTTATAGTTACTCCAAGGTATTTAATACTATTTGCAGGTATTATAAAGGGCAAATGTTTCCCTTATTTCTTTTTCAGCCCTTATATCTTTAGTGTATAGAAGGGCTACTAATTTCTTTGAGTTAATCTTGTATCCTGCTATATTGCTGAAAGTGCTTATCAGCCTTAGAAGTTCCTTGGAAGAATTTTGTGGGTCATTTATGTATACAATCATATCATCTGCCAATAGAGATAGTTTCATTTCTTCTTTTCCAATTTGAATTCCCTTATTCTCCTTTCGTTGTCATATTGCTTTAGCCAAAACATTGAGAATTATATTGTATAACAAAGGGAGAGAGGAAAACTTTGTCTAGTTCTTGATTTTAGTGGGATTGTTTGAGTTTTTCTCCATTAAGTTTAATGCTGTCTGTCGGCTTCTTTTAAATTGCCTTTATTATTTTTAGGTATTGTCCCTGTATTACTGATCTTTCCAGGGCTTTAATTATAGAGGAGTGTTGGATTTTGTCAAAGTCTTTTTCAGCATCCAAGGATAGGATCATGTGGATTTGTTCCTTTAGTTTGTTTATATGGTTTTTGGTATGTTAAACCTGCCATGCATTTCTTGGATGAAGCCCACTTGGTTGTGGAGCATGATATTTTTTTTTATACATTGTTGTATGTGGTTTGCTAAAATTTTGTTGAGAATTTTAGCATCAATATTCACGAGGGAAATTTGTCTGTAGTTTTCCTTCTTTGTTGTGTCTTTGAGTGGCTTTGGTATTAGTTTAATTGTGGCCTCGTAAAAGGAATTTGGCAATATTCCTTCAGTTTCTACTGTGTGAAATAGTTTGAGGAGTAATGCTAGTAATTCTTCTTTGAATCTGGTAGAATTCGGCACTGAAACCATCTGGACCTGGGCTGTTATTTTGGGGAGGCTTTTAACAACAGCTTCAATTTCCTTAAGGTTTATAGGCCTGTTTAGGTAATTAATCTGATCTTCATTTAATTTTGGTAGATGGTACCTGTCCAGGAGGCTATCCATTTCTTCTATGTTTTCCATTTTTGTGGAATACAGATTTTCAAAGTATGATCTGATAATTCTCTGAATTTCCTGGGGGCCTGTTGTTATGTCCCTCTTTTCATTTCTGAATTTGTTGATTTGGGTACTCTCTTTCTGCTTTTGATTATTTTGGATAAGGGCTTATCTATTTTGTTGAGTTTCTCAAAGAATCAACTCTTAGATTCATTGATTCTTTGTATTGTTGTTTCAATTGTATTGATTTCAGCTCTAAGTTTGATTATTTCCTGCTATCTACTCCTTCTAGGTGAGTTTGCTTATAATTGTTCTAAGGTTTTCAGCTGCACTGTTAGGTCTCTAGTGTGGGATTTCACTAGGTTTTTCATGTAGGCGTCTAGCGCTATGGATTTCCCTCTTAAACTGCTTTCATTGTGTCCCACAAGTTTGGATACGTTGTGGATTCATTTTCATTCAATTCTAGGAAGACTTTGATTTCTTTCTTAATTTGTTCCTTGACCCAGGGATGGTTCAGCTGAGTGATTATTAGTTTCCATGAGTTGATAGCTTTTCTTTCATTTTTGATGTTGTTGAACTCTAACTTTAGGCCCTGGTGGTCCAATATGTTACAACAGATTATTTTCATAATTTTGTATCTGTTGATATTTGCTTAATGATGAATTATGTAGTCAATTTTGGAGAAATTTCCATGAGGAGCTGAGAAATATCTTTATTCCTTTGCATTTGGGTGGAAGATTCTGTAGATATCAATTAAATACATTTGCATCATAACCTCATTTAGACTCCTTATTTCTCTGTTGAGGCTCTGTCTGGTTGATCTATCCAGGGTTGAGAGTGGGGTATTGAAGTCTCCCACTATTAGAGTGTGAGAATTGATGTGGGATTCGAGCTTTAGCAGTGTTTCTTTTACATAGGTAGGTGCCGTCATATTAGGGGCATAAATATTCAGGATTGAAATCTCCTTTTGACCAATTTTTCCTGTGATGAATAAGTAATGACCATTTTGGTCCTTTTTAATTGCTTTTAGGTTAAAGTCTAACTTGTTAAATAATAGGATGGCAACCCCAGCTTGTCTCTTAGGACCATTTGACTTGAAAATCTTTTCCCATCCCTTTACTCTAAGGCTGTGTCTCTCTTTGTGGTTGAGGTGTGTTTCTTGTAGGTAACAGAAGGATGGCTTCTGTGGTTGTATTCATATTGTCAGTGTGTGTCATTATATTGGAGAAGTGAGTCCATTGATATTAAGGGATATTAGTGTGCACTGATTAATATTTCCTGCTATTTTTGGTAGTAACTTTTTTGTATATCCTTTCTCTGGAGTTTTCTTCTGTGGGTTATTGATCATTTGTTGTTTCATAGGTGTGTCTCGGTCCTTAGATTGGAGTTTTCCCTCTAATACTTTCTATAGTATTGGATTGGTACATAGATATTGTTTCAGTCTGACTTTGTCATGAAATATCTTGTTTACTCCATATATGGGGATTAATCATTTTGCAGGGTATAGTATTCTAGTTTGGCAGCCATGCTCTTTTATTGTCTGTATAACTTCTGACCAAGCCCTTCTAACTTACATCATTTCCATTGAATAGTCAGGTGTTATTCTAATGGGTCTGCCTTTATAGGTTAGTTTCCCCTTTTCTTTTGCAGCTCTTAAAATTTTTTCTTTGTTCTGTATGTTTTATGGCTTCATTATTATGTAGCGAGCAGACTTTTCTTTTGGGGTCATATCTATTTGGTGTTCTGTAAGCTTCTTGTATATTTATAGTCATTTCCTTCTTCAAGTTAGGAAAGTTTTCTTCTATGATTTTATTGAAAACATTATCTGTGCCTTTGAGCTGGTATTCTTTTCCTTCTTCTATTCCTATTATTCTCATTAGGTCTTTTCATGGTTTCCCAGATTTCATAAACATTTTGTGTTGTGGCTTTTTTGGTTTTAGTATTTTCTTTGCCTGATATATCTATTTGAGCTACTGAGTCTTCCATTTCAGAGATTCTATCTTCCATCTCTTGAACTCTTTTGGTTATGCTTGCATCTGTGGTTCCAGCTTTTTTCTTCAGGTTTCCCATTTCCATCTTTGCCTCATTTTGTGCCTTATTTATTGCTTCTATTTTGGTTTTTAGTTTTTGGCATGTTTCTTTCAATTTTTAGTTTAACTCTTCAAGGTTTTCTTTCAAGGATTTGTTCATCTCTTCCAATTTTTTTTTAGCATTTTCTTGTATTTCTTTAAGGCAATTTTTCATATCTTCTTTGAGAGCTTCAATGATCATCATAAAGGTATTTTTGGTGTTGCTTCCTTCTGTTTCCTCTTCATTGCTCACTTCAGGTCTTGTAGTTGTAGGACCACCACTTTCTTCAGGAGTTAACTTGTTGTTCTTTATATTATTGTATATATACTTGCACTGGCATCTGCCCATGGTTTTAGTGGTTCACAATTAGGTGACTCTTGGTCAGTTGTTGCAAGCAGGCTTGTGTGTCTCCTGTCACCTCTGAACAAGGGGTCTGCTCAATCTCTACCTCTGCTCTGGGCAGGGGACTGAATTTCAAGTCCTCAGTCCTTCTCTGTTTGAGCAGTTGAATTTGGGGTGGCCGTGCAAGTTCCCTTGTCATAGCAACAGTTGGGCGGGAACTGGCAGCCAAAGTTTATGTCTGTCTATTTTAATTTTCAAGGCATAAACTAATTCCTTCCTTTTTTGGCTTTCTTTATGGGATTTATTGGATTTTTTTATTTTTATCTGTTTTTTCTCAATTTCTTCAATGAAAAGTTTATTTCTTCTTTATTTTATAAAAGCTTCTATCATCTTCATAAAGTTATTATTAATGTAATTTCACTCTACCTCTCCTGTATTGGAATGTTCAGATTTTTCTTAGAAACACTAGAACCTTCTGGTGCCATAATGTTCCCTGTTTTGAATGCATTCTTGCACTGATTTCTACCTGTATCTTTCTCCTAGTAGTGCAAGTATTGTTTGTGTTTTAGAGAGCTATTTTTAATCTACTAGGTGCTTTTGGTAAAATTGGAGCTCTTGGCAAACTCAGAGACAGTAGAGTCTGTTTCTTTGGTTGCAGTTGGGTATGAGTGGGACTGTAGGATAAAGTGGAAATTGTAGGCTAGAAGGTATAAACAGGGGCCATGATTATCATTCTTGCCCATAGGTGTCCTGCTCGCTTACCTGCAACTGGAACTATGATGGGTTTGGAAGGCTCAATTTGTGCCCTATTACACAGACCAGTAGGCTGGACTTCCTTGCCATCTCTAGCAGAAAACACACCTCTTATGAAGGGGATCTGCAGAGTCCGTATCTCAGACAGCTCAGAGATTTGGAAAATGTGTGAATTCTAAGAAATGTACAGGGTCTTATACTCTAGAGGGTCACATGAAGAGTGGTGATAGTTAGGCTTTCCAAATGGGTTCTGTTTGGTTTCCTGAAGCTAGAGCTGAGATGGATTTGGAGTGTATGGTTTGTGCTCTATTATCCTGACGTGGAGCTCCACCTAGGTCTCATATGAAACTGCTAAACTAGAACATAAGCAGAAAAATGTCTCCAAGATGGCACATTGTCAACATGCAAGTACAATTAGACAGAATATAAAACTCATAGAAATAAAAATACAGGGGACAGATGTCAAGATACTCATTTGAGGGAAGCAATAGTTGAAAGTTGTGCTGTGCTTCAAATAAATACAAGAATAGAAACAGTGTGCTATACAGGTGAAAGCCAAATAACAATAAAAAGCATGACATTTAGAGTCAAATGTTATAAAAAATACAAATAAAATATGTACTAAGTTCTCAGAAAAAAAAATTGAGTGTCATTAGTGAACTTTCAAGAAATACTATAATAGATCTGTCATATTGTAAAATTGCCTAAATTGTATGAATTATGTTAAAGAAGATTAACTCTGGAAGATTACATCATATGAACACTGTCAGAGGCAGCCAACAAGTCACCAGGGTTATTAGGGGCATGCATGAAGCTAAAGATATAATAGGAGATAGAAAAGAGATCTGAGAAGGACACAAAACCACAAAGACCCTGAGTGTATTTCTGAAAATGTTTATATACATTTCAACCCAGGAAGCAAACAAAGGAAACTACTAGCATTCAAAAACTATCTTGTGAAAACCCTATGTTGTCCTTGAAACAGGAAGCTGATAGATTTACAACCATATCATGCACTTTCTCCTAGCTCAAGCAATCAACACTAGTAAGATAAAAAGTACTTTCTTAGGAACCAAACTCACTAGTCCCATGTTCAGAAAATTAAGGCTAAAGCAAAGAGTAAGCTGAACTCTAGAATTGCTGAATCACTGTGACTCTTATACTCTGTGAATCAGTATGAAAAACTGAGTCACTGTATTTGCTTCCAAGAATACATTAATAAATCTTCAAATATTTATTTTTGGCCAATAATATATATATATGTAATTCAATAGAACTTAATATTACCCTTAGCGAGCCAGGACTTTGCACAGCATAAACTCATACTACACTTGTTATATAATTAGATTCCTGGGCCTAACTTTTGAGGCCTGGACCACAGGATTGACCATCTGTTTAGTAGTCCAGCAGAAACACTCACAATCTCACAGAGACACACAGATGCTTGCATTAATTTTCTGCTAATTGACCTAGGGTCCAGGCATATGACTTGCTAACTCCTTCATCTGAATTTAATCCATCTTATTCAGCCATGCACTTTGATATTTTTTTCTCAGAGCAGAATTTTAACTTCTTTTCTCTGTGTCTCCTGGCATCTGTGTTGTCTCTCTGGTGGCTCTGTGGCACCTGTGTGGCGTGTTTACTCTGCTCTGAGATTTTACCAGTTTGTTAGCACTGCCCACATGTCCTGTCTGCTGCCTTCAGCCAATTAGCTTTTAATTAAACCCATAGGCAGAACAATTACTTAAAATGTAACACATAATTCCACTGTATACACTGACATTGAAAGCTTTAAAATGGGATTTCAATGTAACTAGTATAACATAGGAAAAGGCAGAAAGCATAAGAGGTGACATATTCAGCTTAAATATTTATTTCTCTGAAGAATAACTCTAGATAAATTCATTTCTGGTAATAAATTTGCATTAAGATTAATTCATTTCAGTAAATAGTTTTAGTTTGCTCCAGATTTATACACTTTAAGTTTAACTGTATTTGTGTATTAACTATGTGATATAAAATTATTCTAATAAATGCTTCTCCTTTATCTTAAATTGCAAGAATATACTTAAATCTTTATCATTATTTATTCATTTATTTTACTGAAAAGAAGACAGCTTATCTTTGGTTGAGACCCTCTAAAAAATAAAAGTATTGGAGGTCTTACCTTAGCTATATAAATGGAATTATTAGAACTGAGGTAAATTACAAGGCTGAAGTACTCACCAGCAATGACCAAGGCCCTGTGTTTAGTTTCCAGCACTTCCAGTCACAGAGTAAATACCTGCCCACCTGAAAAATCACAATACTCTTTTGAAAAATATTGTTTCTGCATTTATTACTGTTCATATAAAACATTCTCTTTCATTTTACAGCACTTTATTGCTTCAATAGTGATTTCAGGGTCATCTCCTGAGGTAATGTCACACATATGATCCAGCAGCTTCCCAAACCCACAATGATTATTTGTTTACAATTCAATGCATTTCATGTTTTGTTAGAGGAAATATCTAGAAATCCTAGAATTTACATATTTCTTTAATCTCATTTTATCCATAACAATGCTTTACTTGAATGTATGTCTGTGTGCCATCTATGTGTCTGATGCCTGTAAATACCAGAAAATAACATCAGATCCTAAGGAACTGAAATTATACATAGGTGTAGGTGCTACAAAACAAACTCACCTCTTATGGAAGAGCAGCCAGTGCTCTTAAATGATGATCTGCTAAATAAATAAACTTATAAGTAAGACTTGCGAATTATATAAGAATATTGTTAATTTACTTAAATCTTTTTTATGACCATGTACTTTTCTTTTCAGAGAAATGGGCCTTAAACTGTTCAGATCCTCAATGTCTAGATTAATACTTTAAATATAATTGCAATTAAATTCATCTTAAATTAATAAAAATTTTTAACTATTATAATTTCTAGCAAAAACATATTTTATAAGATAAAGAAGCATAAGATTCTACCTTATAATTTGAATTAATCATGAGTTATCATTCATTGCAGACCATGCACTTCTTCAAATCACCTGTCACTTTGTGATGACTTTTGCTGTTTTTCAATGAAGACAAACTTTTAGCCATTTCTGAAGGAAGTAGATGGGATACCATGTGAAGTTTTCATTTGATTTTAACTTTAAACTGTGTATTCTCTTTAGCATTTATTACAAAATTTCCTGCAAAACGCAACTGAGGTTTTGTTTTCAATGCCTGAGTCATTGTTTTGGTGTGGGCTTATTCTTCAAATTCTCATTCCCTTACCCATTTAACTTGTGTTTGGACAAGGTCCTAACTGTTCTTAGTTGTAGTCTAAAGGCCTACTCTGATTCTCTGAGAAGGTAATTCCATTTTTGTTCTTCTGAATCAGTTCAAAAGTGTGGCTAGTAAGAAGCCAAGCAAGAAGAAGGAAGTGCTTCTGTAGAAAGGAAGGAAGCCAGTGGAAAGGGGAGGCACCATTGAGAAACAGAGTGGCACATTTAGTCACTAGTTAATAATAAAGGAGGCACACTCTTTATTTAAATTACCCTTAATTCTTTTTCTTTTTTTTAATTGAGAAAAAAATCATATATATTTTTTTAAATCCATGTATCCCCTTGATCAGTTTCTCTTCCCCCTCCTGCCCCTCCCAGTTACTCAATCTTCTCTCCATCAGTTCATCTCCTCCCCAGCAAAGGCTGGAAGTCTCAAGGTCCCAAGGTGGCTTAGTTCATCGTCCACTCCAGGTAGATCTGCTTTCCTCACCCTCACATTAAGATTGAGTCAGGTGTTTCTCTGGACAGAATGGGTTCCAAGGTGCCACTCCAAGGTGTTTCAGATCCCAAAAAGTTGAGTAGTTTTGATTTGCAGCTTGAACATGCTAAGCTTTTTTTGTTCAAAGTCCACCAATGAGTAAGTACATCCCTCTCTGTTTATATTTCTTAGTTTCTGAAACCTCACTCAGGAAGTTATTCTCCAAATATATCCAATCTACACAATTCAATCCTAGAATTTGAAATCTCATTTTTTTTTAAATTTTGTTTTATTTTTATTTTTTATTTTTGAATAAACTCTCATCCTTTATCCATGTATCCCTTTTTTCAAACTCCCCTCTCCTTCCTGCCCTTTCCAGTCACCCTCTCCTCTCCACATCTCCTCATCTCCTTCCCAGCAAGGGCAGGGGGTCTCAAGGTCCCAAGGTGGATTAGCTCACCATCTATTACAGATAAATCTGCTTTCCTCATTCCAATATCAAGACTGGGTCAGGTGTTCCTCTGAACGGAAAGGGCTGCATTCAGATCCAAGTTGTTCAATGGTTGTGGTTTACAGTTTGAGTGTGCTTTGCTTTTTATTTAAAGTCTATTAGTGAGTAAGTACATCTCCTGCTTACCTTTCTGAGTTTGTGATACCTTGCTCATGAGGATATAACCCAAATCCATCCATTCGCCTACAAATTTTAGGATATCATTTTTTCTTCCTATTGAGTAGTACTTCATTGTGTAGATGCACCACAGTTTGTTAATCCACACATCAGTTGAGTGGCATCTAGGTTGTTTCCAGGTTCTTGATATTACAAATAATGCTACTATGAACATACTTGAGCTAATGTTTTGGGGTGCGAATGTGTATCTTAAGGGTATATCACCAATAGTAGTATTGCTAGGAAATTGAGGAGATTGATTACCAGGTTTCTGAGAAACCACTATACTGCATTTCAGAGTGGCTGAGAAAGCTTACACTCCCACCAATAATAGAGAAGTGTTCCTGTTGTAGAAAGTTTCCCGGCCCGTTTGGGGTCTGACTTTTGTCCCCCAAAGAAATTAATCAGACATTTATATTACTTCATACTGTTTGGCCCATGTCTCAAGCACATTACTAGCTAGCTCTTTCATCTTAAATCAACCAATTTCCATTAATCTACCCACTGTTGTAGTAGGTTTTTTTTTTTTTTTTTGGCTTGTTTTGGGTTTGGGAGGTTTGTGATTTGGCGCAGCCTGTGGCTGCGGTTTTTGTATTTTAAAGAAAATGAATTATATGTTTATATTACTTTATATTGTTTGGCTTATATCTTAAGTATATTATTAGTTAGTTTTTTTATTTTAATTTAATCTATTTTTATTAACTTGTTTATTATGTGGTTTTTAGTTTGTGGCTGGTTGGTATTTTTATATGTTTGTTTTTTTGGGGGGTCTGATGGAAAGTGACTTAATTTTATTTTTTTATTTGGTTGTTTTTGATTTTTTATTTATTTTTATGGTGTTGTGTATGGGTTAAATAGTTTTTTAATTATATAATATAGAAAATATTTTATTATGTTTTTGTTTAATTAAAAAGGAAGGTTTTAATTTTTATATTGTAAAATAATAACAGAATAGTTTTTAAGTAGGAGTTATAGTTATAATATTTAGTTTATTTGTATTTATAAAATTAAAGAGAATAGTTTATTATTTACTTTATTATTGTGAGTTTAAGGTTTTATATTTAGTATATTTTTTAAACTAAAAAGAATTATATTTATAATTATTAAACTTTTAATTATATTAAAGACTATAGAAGGATATAATATTATGTAAATAAATAGTAAGTGTAAGTAACTTTTAAAGTTTATAAAATGATAGAGATGACATTTGTTTGTTTGGATAGTTATTTAAAGTTTTTTTGTAATGCTGTGACATTTATTTTTAGTTTTTATGGCTTAAAGTTTTTGGCAAACTTTTTAGTAATGTAGGAAATTTGACATAGTTTATTAGTTGTTTTTTTGTGTTTATAATAGTTAAGTTTTTATAAGTATACAAAGATATATTTCAATTAAATAAATAGTCTTCAAACACTTCAAAGACATAAAATATGACATTTAAAAATATTTTAAAAACTTAGACTTTTCTGGACAGTTAGACAGGTCTGCTCCTGACAGCATCAGGGTATTTCAGAAAAATGATAGACATTAAAGAAACTTCATATAAAATTTACTTTGTGACAACAATAAGCCACTAGACAAAAAACCATTCTGATATTGACTGCTTGACAATATGCTATATAAGCTAAACATACAAGTTCCATAAAAAAGTGACCTCTAAATGTTAACAAAACAAGCCGAGATGGTCCTTCGGGTTCCTGCTTTACAAAAAACATTGCCAGACATTCTTCAAGACACAAGGAGAAGCGACTAATAAACTGTGTCAGATTTCCTACATCACTACAAAATATGCCAAAAACTTTGAGCCATATAGGCTAAAAATAAATGCCCCAACGTTACAAAAAAACTTTGGGTGACTGTCCAGACAGATAAATGTCATCTGTGTCATTTTCTAGACTTTAAAAGTTGCTTACACTTTCTATTTATTTACATAACAATATATCCTTCTATAGTCTTTAATATAGTTGAAAATTTAATAATTATAAATATAGTTCTTTTTAGTTTAAAAGATATATAAAATATAAAACTTTAAACTCACAATAATAAAATAAATAATAAAATATTCTCTTTAATTTTGAAATACAAATAAACTAAATATGATAACTATAATTCTTACTTAAAAGTTATTCTGTTATAATTTTACTATATAAAATTAAAACCTTCCTTTTTAATTAAAAAAATATATAATAAAATATTCTATATACTATAAATAAAATAACTATTTTAACACATATACAGCACCATAAAAATAAATAAAAAATAAAAAACAGTCAAATAAAAAAAATAAAGTTAAGCCAGTTTCCATCCAGCCACCCCTATAAAAACAACATATAAAAATTCAAATAAGCCACAGACTGTGAGCCACATAATGAAAAACTAAATAAATTAAATTAAAAAACTAACTAATAATGTGCTTAAAATATAAACGAAACAATATTAAATTAATATAAACATATAATTCATTTCTTTATAAAACAAAAGCCAATATGCAGTTTCTCAGAAAATTGAGAATCAATCTGCCCAAGGACCCAACAATACCACTTCTGGGTGTATACCCTAAAGAGGCACATTCACACTCCAAAGGTATTAGCTCAACTATGTTCATAGCAGCATTATTTGTAATAGCAAGAACCTGGAAACAACCTAGATGTCCCTCAACTGAAGAATGGATTAACAAAGTGTGGCACATCTGCACAATGGAATACTACTCAGCAGTAATAAAAAAATGATATCCTAAAATTCGCAGGCAAATGGATGGATTTGGAGAATATCCTCCTGAGCGAGGTATCACAATCTCAGAAAGATAAGCAGGGATGTACTCACTCATTAGTGGTCTCTAAACAAACAAACAAGAAAAAAAGCCAAGCATGCCCAAGCGGCAAACCATAACCACTGAACAGCTTGGGATCAGAAACATCCTGGACTGACCCTTTGGACCCCACTCCAACTATAAGAACACCTGACTCACTCTTGAGGGAGGGAGAAAAAAACTGGATTTGGTCAGGAGTGGAGACTGATTCAAGCATTATTGGGTCAGTGGGACCATAGGACAGTCTGCTCCCTGCCCAGGGAGGGGATGGGGAGTTGCAGAGAAGAAAAATGACCTGATGTGGTGGGAAGGGGAAGGGATCTTGAATAAGGATATACAGGGATGGAAAAAAAATTCAGAGGGAAAGCTGAACACAAAGTAAATATATGTGTAGGAATCTTATTTACATTATCACCCTTGATAAGTCATGCCTATGATTTTTATCTTCTTTATAGTTATTGTTAACTTTTCAGCATTTTAAATTAATTTTACTGTTTTTTTGATAAATACAAAATAAATAAATAAAAAAGCCACCACAAACCAAATTCCAACCACCACAACACACTCCAAGTTACAAACCTCCCAGACCAAAAACAAATAAAAAACCAAAACAAACAAACAAAAAAAAAACCAACTTACTACAACAACCCACCTCTACATGTCTGTCTTCTTCGGGGGTCAGATGGACACTGACTATCTCTACCCTTCTCTACCTTTCTGTGCTCTGATCCTCCACCCACTTCTACGGTGCTCTACATAGGCTAAAACAGTCCTTTATTTACAGTGTGCAAAGAACATTCCACCACATGTTCCCCTTCTTCTGCAACCTCTCCAGCATAGACTGTCATCAATGTCTTTTATCTTAGCCAATCTAACAGATGTCAGGTGGTATCTCAAAATTGTTTTGATTTGCATTTCTCTGATGGCTAAATATGTTAATCACTTTTTCAAGTGCCTTTCAGCCATCTGTAATTATTCTGCTGAGAATTCCCTTTTTAGTTCTAAACATCATTTTTTTAATTGGATTATTTAATCTTTTATAACTCTGAATCCCATTTTTAATTAGGTTATTTAAGGCTTTGGGTTCTAGCTTCTTGACTAGTTTCTTGACTTGATTTTGGAGATCAGTCAACTGTCATTTGTAGAATTGGTGAAAATCTTTTCCCATTCTGTAGGCTGTCATTTTGTCTTATTGACTATGTCTTCCTCTTTACAGAAGCTTCTCAGTTTTAACAGGTCGCACTTATTGATTGTTGTTCTTAGTGTCTGTCCTACTGGTGTACATTAGTCCAAAAACCTATGTACACGTGGTCATTGATAAAGAGGGCAAAAATATTCGATGGAAAAAAGGTTGTATTTTCAACAAATGGTGTAGGCATAACTGGATTGTAGTGTGTAAAAAATGCAAATAGAGTCAGGCCTATCACAATACACATAACTCAAATTCAACTGGATAAAAGACCTCAACATAAGCTCAGACATACTGAACTTGATAGAAAAGAAAGATTGAATACCCTCCAATACATTGGCACAGGTAACCACTTCCTAAATATTACACTAATAGCACAGAATTTGGGATCTCATGCCTTTAATCCCAGCATTAGAGAGGTTGCTACAGGAAGTGTTATGGCTGGGCAGAAAAAGGAGTATAAAGCAAGAGTAGACAGGAAATCAATTTTTTTACCTCAGGATTTTGACGATAAATAGTTACTCTAAGGGGTGGCTCTTTATCTTCTGATCTTTCATCATTTACCCTAATATCTGATTTCCAGATTTCATTATAAAGACAAATTAGAATTTGTGCTATATTTTTGGTTGTGAGCCTAGCCTTTAACTGCTAAGCCATCTCTCCAGGTGAATATAGTTCTTGAAGTTTTATCTAAAGCTATAAGAAAACAAAAGGAGATTAAGGGGATACAAATTGGAAAAGAAGAAATGAAACCATCTCTATTTGCAGATGATATTTTTGTACACATAAGTGATCCACAAAATTCTACCAGGGAACTTCTACAGTTGAAAAACACCTTCAGCAATGTAGCAGGATAAAAGGTTAACTCAAAGAAATCAGTATCCCTCTTATACACTAAAGATAAAAGGGATGAAAAAGAAATAAGGGAAACATCACCTTTTATAATACCTGCAAATATCATTAAATACCTTGGAATAACTATAACCAAAGAAATAACAGATCTATTTGACAAAAACTTTAAATCACTGAAGAAACAAATTGAGGAGAATATCAGAAGATGAAAACATCTCCCATGCTCTTGAATAGGTAAGATCAACATAGTAAAAATGGCAATTCTACCAAAAGCAATCTACAGATTTAATGCACTTTCCATCAGAATCCCAAAACAATATTTTACTGACCTTGAAAGAACAATACTCAACTTCATTTGGAATAACAGCAAAGCCAGGAATGTTAAAACAATTTTGTTCAACAAAAGAACCTCAGGAGACATCACCATCCTTGACTCCAAGTTATACTATAGATCTACAGTAATAAAAGCAGCCTGGTAATGGCATACAAATAGGCTTGTGGATCCCTGGAATTGAACTGAATGAGGATCAGGGCATTAACCCAAAAAACCTATGACAACCTGATCTTCGAAAAAGAGGCTCAATATATTCAATGGAAAAAAGACAGTATCTTTAACAAATGGTGTTGGCATAGTTCATTGATAGTGTGTATAAAAATGCAAACTGGCATTTGGAGCCCATTCCCTCCAGAGGAACATTTGAGCTAATCTTGATGTGGGGATGAGAAATGTCTATTTGCCTGAAATAGATGGTGATTTATGACACCTTGGGATTTTGGGAACTCCTGTCTTTGTTGGGGAGGAGATAAGGAGATGGGGAAAAGAGTGACTTGTAGGGTTGGAAGGGGAAGGACATTTGAACAAGGGAATACATGGATAAAAAAATGAGATTTATTAATAATAAAAAATGCAAAGAGATCCAAGCCTGTCACCCTGCACAAAACTCAAATCCAAATAGATTAAGAATCTTAACATAGACCAAGCCACTATGAACTTGATAGAAAATATAGTGGGAAATACCCTCTAGTGAATTGGCACAGATGACCACTTCCTTTTTATATCACCAATGGCACAGACAGTAAAACACCATTCAGTAAATGGGACCTCTTGAAACTGAGAAGCTTCTGTAAAGCTAAGGACACTGTCAATAGGACAAAATGACAGGCTACAGAATGGGAAATGATTTTCACCAACTGTACACGTGATAGAGGACTGATCTCTAAAATATGTAGAAAATTCAAGAATCTAGAGCCCAAAACCTTGAATAACCCAGTTAGAAAATGGGGTTTAGAGTTAAAAAGGGTGTTCTCAGCAGAAATATGAATGGCTAAAAGCCACTTGAAAAAGTGTTCAACTTCTTTAGTTATCAGAGAAATACAAATCAAAACAACTTTGAAATATCACCTTACACCTGTCAGAATGGCTAAGACAAAAGACACAGAGGACAGCCCATGCTGGAGAGGTTGAAGAGCAAGGGGAACACTCCTCCACTGCTGGTGGGTATGTAAGCTTGTTAAGCCACTCTGGAATATAGTATGGCAGTTTGTCAGAAAACTGGGAATCAGTCTCCCCAAGGATCCAGCAATACCACTTCTGGATGTATACACTAAAGATGTACAGTCGCACTCCAAAGGCATTAGCTTAAGTATGTTCCTAGCAGCATTATTCGTAATAGCAAGAACCTGGAAACAAACTTGATGCCCCTCCACTGAAGAATGGATCAACAAACTGTGGTACATCTACACAATGGAGTACTATTCAGCAATGAGAAATAATGATATCTTAAAATTTGCTGGCAAATGAATGTGTTTGGAAAATATGTTCCTAAGCAAGGTATCACAAACCCAGAAAGATCAGCAGGGGATATACTTACTCATTAGTGGACTCAAAGCAAAAAAATAAAAAGCAAAGCATGCTCAAGCTGCAAACCAAAACCAGTGAACAGCTTGGGATCTGAAGCACTGTAGACAGGCAACATGCAGGCCTTAACTCATGAGTAACACCTGACCCAGTCTTGATGTTGGGGTGAGGAAAGCAGATCTGTGGGAGTGGATTCTGAAATAAGCCACATTGTAACATTGAGACCTCCTGCCCTTGAGGGAAGGAGATGAGATGTGGAGAATAGAAAGTGACTGGAGAGGGTGGAAGGGTAAGGGATCTTGAACAAGGATAAACATGGCTAGAAACCATGCCTTTATTCATAATAATGTAAAAAAGTGAAAAAAGTACTTTTGCTATGATACCTAATAAAGCAGGCAAGATATTTTGCACCCTTTTATTGTTTTGAAGTTTATGATAGCATGTTGAAAATTGGGAGAATAATGTAATTTTATTTTAGCGGATCACTAATTACATTAGTAGGTCATTCAATATATCTCTAAATGGAAAGAAGACTAAGTGGAAACTTAGAATTTCACTATACTGAACTATTTTAAAGATAATATACAAAGTAAAACTGAAATAAAAATTCCTTTATGAGGATCACTGAAGCCCACAAAGAAGATATGAAAAATTGCCTTAAAGAAGTAGAAGAAAGTACAAGCAAAAAATTGTAAGAGAGGAACAAATATGTGAAAGAAACATGCCAGGAACTAAAAACTGAAATAGAAGCAATAAAAAAGGCACAAAATGAACCAAAGATGGAGAAAGAAAACCTGAATAAAAAAGCTGGAACCACAGATAAAAGCATAGCCGACAGAATTTAAGAAATGGAAGATAGAATCTCTGAAGTGGAAGACTCAGTCGTAGCTCAAATAAATATATCAGTCAAAGAAAATACTAAAACCAAAAAAGTCATAACATAAAATGTTCAGGAAATCAGGGACACCATGAAAAGACCTAATTTGAAATAATAGGAATAGAAGAAGGAGAAGAGTAACAGCTCAAAGGAACAGAGTATTTATTCAATAAAATAATAGAAGAAAACTTTCGTAACTTGAAGAAAGAAATGCTTATAAAGATACAAGAACCTTACAGAACAAAAAATAGATATGACCCCCCAAAAAAGTCAGCATAACACATAATAATCAAGCCACAAAACATACAGAGCAAAGAAAAAAATTTAAGAGCTGCAAAAGAAAAAGGCCAAGTTACCTATGATGGCAGACCCATCAGAATAACACCTGAATATTTAATACAAAGTATGAAAGCTAGAAGGGCTTAGTCAGAAGTTATACAGACACTAAAAGAGCATGGCTGCCAAACTAGAATATTATAGCCTGCAAAACTATCAATCACCATAGATGGAGTAAACAAGATATTTAATTACAAAGTTCGACTGAAAAAATACCTATCCACCAATCAAACACTACAGAAAGTATTAGAGGAAAAACTCAAACCCCAGATATACCCATAAAAACACAAAAAAATAATAATCTCCAGAAGAACACCACAGAGAAAGAAAATACAACCAAGTTACCAACAAACATAGCAGGAAATATCAATCAGTGGTCACTAACATCCATTAATATCAATGGACTCAACTCTCCTATAAAACATCACACACTAACAAGATGGATACAACAACAAAAGCCATCCTTCTGTTGCCTAAAAGAAACACACCTCAACCTCAAAGACACACATAGGCTTAGAGTAAAGGGTTGGGAAAAGATTTTCCAGTCAAATGGTCTTAAGAAACAAGCTGGGGTTGCCATACTAATATCCAACAAAGTAGACTTTAAGCTAAAAGCAATTAAAAAAAAAACAAGATGGTCATTACTTATTCATCATAGGAAGAATTGGTCAAGAGGAGATTTCAATCCTGAATATTTATGCCCCTAATATAAGGGCACCTACTTATGTACAAGAAACACTGCTAAAGCTCAAATCCCACGTCAATTCTTACACCCTAATAGTGGGAGACTTCAATACCCCACTTTCAACCCTGGATAGGTTGAACTAGACAGAGACTCAAAAGAGAAATAAGGATTCTAACAGACGTTATGACGCAAAAGGATTTAATAGATATCTACAGATGTTTCCACCCAAATGCAAAGGAATATACGTATTTCTCAGCTCCTCATGAAACTTTCTCTAAAATTGACCACATAATTGCTCATAAAGCAAATATCAACATGTACAAAAAAAATGAAAATAATCCCTTGTAACATATTGGACCACCCGGACCTAAAGTTAGAGTTCAACAACATCAAAAATCAAAGATTGCACACCAAATCATGAAAACTAAACATTACTCCACTGAACCACCTCTGGGTTAAGGAAGAAATTAAGATAGAAATCAATATCTTCCTAGAATTTAACAAAAATGAATCCACAGTATACCCAAACTAGTGGGACACAATGAAAGCAGTCTTAAGAGGAAAATACATAGGGAAACATAGAAGAAATGGACAGCTTTCTGGACAGGTACCATTTACCAAAATTAAATGAACATCAGATTGATTACCTAAACAGACCTATAACACTTAAGGAAATGGAATCTGTCATTAAAAGCCTCCCCAAAAATAAAAGCCATGATCCAGAGGGTTTCAAAACAGAATACTACCAGACATTAAAGGAAAAATTATTACCATTTTTTTCTCAAACAATTTCACAAATTAGAAAATTAAGGAATATTGCCAAATTCCTTTTATCAGGACATGATTATCCTAATACCCAAACCACTCAAAGACACAACAAAGAAGAAGAACTACAGACTAATTTCCCTAATGAATATTGATCCTAAATTTCTCAACAAAATTTAAGCAAACCATATACAACATATAAAAAATATCATCCATCATGACCAAGTAGGCTTCATCCCAAAAATGCAGGGCTGGTTTAACATGTGAAAAACTGTAAAAGTTATCCATCATATAAACAAACTAAAGGAACAAAACCACATGATCATATCCTTAGATGCTGAAAGAAACTTTGACAAAATCCAACACTCCTTTATAATTAAAGCCCTGGAGAGATCAGGAATACAGGGAGAATACCTAAATATAATAAAGGCAATTTACAAGAAGCTGACAACCAGCATGAAACTTAATGGAGAAAAATTCAAAGCAATCCAAATAAATCAGGAACTGGACCAGGATGCCATCTCTCCGATGATCTATTCAATACAGTTCTCAAAGTTTTATTTAAAGCAATAAGAGAAGGAAAGGAGATTAAGGGGATGAAAATTGGCAAGGAAGAAGTGAAACTATCTCTATTTGAAGATGATATGATTTTATACATAAGTGACCCACAAAATTCTTCCAGGGAACTTCTACGGCTGATGAACTCCTTCAGCAATGTAGCAGGATACAAGAATATCTCAAAGAAATCAGTAGCCCTGCTATACACTAAAGATAAAAGGGCTGAAAAAGAAATAAGGGAAACATTACCCTTCATAATAGCTGTTAATAGTATTAAATACCTTCGAGTAACTATAACTAAAGAAGTACCAGATCTATTTGACAAAAATTTTAAACCACTGAAGAAAGAATTTGAAGAAGATATCAGAAAATGGAAAGCTCTCCCATGTTCCTGGATAGATAAGATCAACATAGTAAAAATAGCAATTCTACAAAAAGCAATCTACAGATTCAATACTGTGACCATCAACATCCCAGCACAATATTTTTTGGACCTTAAAAGAACAATAATCAACTCCATTTGGAATAACAGGAAAGCCAGGATTACAAAAACAATTTTGCTCAACAAAAGAACCTCAGGAGGCATCTCCATCCCTGACTTCAAGCTATACTATAGAGCTATAGTACTAAAAGTAGCCTGGTACTAGTATAAAAACAGACTTGCGGATCAATAGATTTGAGGATCTAGACCTTAACCTAAAAACCTAATAACTCCTGATCTTTGCCAAAGAGGTCCAAATTATTCAATGGAAAAAAGATTATATATTTAACAAATGGTGTTGGCATATCTGAATGGTAGTGTGCAGAAAAATGCAAATATATCTGAGCATGTCACCCTGCACAAAACTTAAATCCAAGTGAATCAAAGACTTCAACATAAAACCAGCCACTTTGAACTTGATAGAAAAGAAAGTATAAAATACACTCTATGAATTGGCACAGACTACCACTTCCTAAATTGACATGGACACTAAGAACAACAATCAATAAGTGGGATCTCTTGAAGCTGAGAAGCTTCTGTAAAGCCTAAGACACTGTCAATAGGACAAAATGACAGATGACACAATGGGAAAAGATTTTCAACAACCCTACTAGTGATAGAGGATTTATCTCAATTATATATAAAGAACTCAAGAATCTAGAGCTCAATCACTTGAATAACCCAATCAAAAAATGAGGTTCAGATCTAAAAAGGGAATTCTCAGCAGAAGAATTGTGAATGGCTGAAAGACACCTCATCATCTTTAGCCATCAGAGAAATGCAACTCAAAACAACTTTGAGATACCATCTGACAACTGTTAGATTGGCTAAGATAAAACACACAGAGGACAGCCTATGCTGGAGAGGGTGCAGAGCAAGGGGAACACTCCTCTATTGATGATGGAAATGGAAGCTTGTTCAGCCACTCTGGAATGCAGTATGGTGGTTTCTCAGAAAACTGAGAATCAGTCTCCACAACGATCCAGCAATACCACATCTGGGTGTATTCCCTAAAGATGCACAGTCTCACTCCAATGGCGTTAGCTCAACCATGTTCATAGCACCATTATTTGTAATTGCAAGAACCTGGAATCAACCCAGATGTCCCTCAACTGAAGAACGGATTAAAAAATTGTGGTAGATCTACACAGTGGGGTACTATTCAGCAAAAAGAAAAATGATATCCTAAAATTTGCAGGCAAATGGATGGATTTTGAAAATATCTTCCTGAGTGAGTTATCACAAACCCAGAATGTTAAGCATGGGATGTACTCACTCATTAATAGACTCTAAACAAAAGGGGCGGTGAAGCAAAGCATGCCCAAGCTGTAAACCACAACCACTGAACAGCTTGGGATCACAATCACCTTGGACTGACTCCTTTGATCCCACTCCCCCTAGAAGAACACCAGACTTGGTGTTGATGTTGGGGGGAGATAACTGGATTTGCCAGGATTGGAGGCTGTATTAAGCAATATTCGGGCCTTCAGACCTTGGGACTGCCTGCCCATGGGGGGGATGGGGAGATGTGGAGAAGAGAAAATGACCTGGTGTGGTGGGAGGGGGAAAGAACCTTAATAACTATATACTAGGATAGAAAATGTGACTTCTTTGTTCATAATAAAAGTAGAAAAAAGTAAACTCAGGAACATCTCAAAGCAGAAATAGAAGACATACACAGATGCCACAGAGTTGCAGAATGAGGAGATGGCAGCAGATACAGTGGAAAGAAGCTGAAAAACTTCTCTAAGAATATGTACCTAGACAAATGGATGAACAAAATGGATTAGATTAAGAGCATGCATTAGGCACTGAACTTGATAGAAAAGAAAGTTTGAAATGTCCTCCTATGAATAGGCACAGGTGAACATTTCTTAAGTATAAGACCAGTAGCACAGATACTAAGAACAATAATTAATAAGTGGGATCTTCTGAAACTGAAAAGCTTCTGTAAGGCTGAGCACACTGTCTATAAGACAAAATGATAGCATATATTATCAGAAATGATCTTCAACAACCCTACAAGTGACAGTGGACTGATCTCTAAAATATGTAGAGAACTGATGTAACTAGAACCCAAAGCCCTAAGTAACCCAATTGAAAAATGTGGTTCCAAACTAAAAACGGTATTTGTTCTCAGCAGAAAAATTACTAATGACTGAAAGACACTTGAAAGGTTGTTCAACATCTTTAGCCATCAGAGAAAGGTAAATTAAAACAACTTTGAAATACCACCTTGCATCTGTCAGAATGGCTAAGATCAAAAACTCAAATAACAGCCTATGCTGGAGAGGATGCAGAGAGAGGGGAACACTGCTCTATTGTTGCTAAGAGTGAGTGAAGTTTACACCCCTCAACTCCATCCCCAGAAAGGGCAAGAGATCCTAAAGTGGATTAGCTAGTATCCACTCCAGGCAAGTCCTATTTCCTCTTCCTAATACCCAGACTGTGTTAGGTGTTCTTCTGTAAGGAATAGGCTCCAAGGTGCCAGTCCAAGTACAGAAACACACTCTGAACCCTCCCCTTGACTCCATATATTGTTCATGACAGTGGACAATTATCTATCTTTGGAGGGCTTAGCTCTTTTTTCAGATGAAAAGTTGAATTAAGTTCTAGGATGGTACTTAGTGTAGTTATTTTTTTCATCGTGGAGGAAATCCCATTCAGGCAACACTTTTGATATCAGTTGGACATTTAGACAGTGGCATCCTGTAAGTTCTTGGAGGTTTCCCTAGCACCTGATCTTTTTCCAACCCCATATTTGCTTCCTCTATTAAGATCTCCATCTCTTTCTTTTTCTCTCCCTTCATGTTGTTTCTCTCACTTACTCATCTCCTCTTATGAGGTCTTCCCACTTTTTTTTGGTTGCAACCTCTTATGCTCTTAATTAGCTAAGGAGATCTTCTCTATTTTCTCTTTTTAGAGCATTCCTTGGATGTCTATTTTAAGTTCCTTCAGATCCCAAGATGTTCAGTGCTTTTTGTTTAAAGTCCACTAATGAGTGAGTACATCCTCTGCTTATATTTCTGGGTTTGTGATACCTCGCTCAGGAGAATATTCTCCAAATCCATCCATTTGCCTGCAAATTTTAGGATATTATTTTTTCTTACTGCTAGGTAGCACTCCATTGTGTTGATGTAGAAGAGCTTGTCAATCCATTCTTCAGTTGAGGAGCATCTAGGTTGTTTCCAGATTATTGTTATTATGAATAATGCTGTTATGAACATAATTGAGCTAATGCTTTTGGGGTGTAAATGTGCATCTTTAAGGTATATACCCAATAGTGATATTGCTGGATCTTGTGGAGATTGATTTCCCATTTTCTGAGATACTGCCATTCTGCAGCATTCCAGAGTGGCTGACTAAGAAAGAAGTTTTCTATTGTGTCTATTAGGTTTCTATAGTAATCTAGAAATGATTCTTAATTTTAAATGTATCTACACATATTTCTTCCAAAAATTTTCTCTCTTCCCTTTTTTTTAGTTTACTCTTCACAGTTCAACATTTCCACTCATACATACTAATTCATTCTATTTTCCTTGTTCTGAAAAGATCTTTTTTCCCCTTTAGTCTCTTTCTCTATTTCTACACTATGGTTCTACAGACCGTAGTTTGTTTTTCATTTCTTAAGAGCTAATATACACAAATAATGGAATAAGACAATATTTGTCTTTCTGTCATTGGTATACCTAAGTCAGGATACATTTTTATTTTCTAGTTTCATATGTTTGGTTGAAAATTTCATAGTGTTAATTTTAGTGGCATTATATGTTACTTATGTCATTGATCTTAGCCATTCTAAAAGTTGTCAGTTGTAATCTCAAATTAGTTTTGGATTTCTTTTCTTGATAACTAAGTATCTTTTTATTTAGTATTTTTCAGTAGTTTGAGTTTCTTTTTTTTAAGGACAATTTATTCTTTATCGATTAAAAATAAAGAAAACATGCAGTAAAATACAAAGTCAAGAGAAGGGGCAGGTAATATTTTACATCTTCCATCATCTAGCATATGTCATAAGGAGGAACTTACATTTATTGGTACATCATTATTCTACCCTCCATACTATTTAACAGTCTCAGCTGGCTCTAAGATTTGGTTCAAAAAAGAGCAAATAAAGACCAAAACCCAAAATGATCCCTTTAATCATTTAGAAAGATTATACATTTCACAAATAGCATTGGCACATATTATCTTATGCTACAGTTAGTCCCTACTACAGAGACAAGGGTATCTTGAGAACCTAGTGACAGTGGTACACCCTGATGCACTGCTCCAGGGAAGGGGAGAGATGGCTGTGAGTTTCATGCTCTCCCACCTCAGCAGTTTCTGCTGACTGGTTATCTCATATCATCATGTAAGCCAGCAGAGGGATTCACCACACATCATGCAGAAGTAACACTGTCCTAGGTCTTGGTGCCTACCTTCTAATTCCCAGAAAATCAATGATGAACTGAAAAAGAGAGCTCAGGCCACTTTTACTGTCATGCCTGTCCCCCACAACAGTGTAAAGGTGAAGGTGGTATGGGGGACATGAATAGGAGAGGGGCTGCTGCTTACTTCCAGCCTGGCACTGGACCACCTCCAAGTCAAAAGTTACAACAGAGTGATGTTACACATTCCTTCTTGAACACTTAAGTGAACTAAGACAGCTGTTGAAAGCAAAACAGATTCTATAGCAAGCCACTAGTCTTGTGCCAAGATGGAGTTTCTTTTTTAAGAATAATTTGTTTCTATTCTTTATCATAATATCTAAATTCTTGAATTCAATATATGTTTTTATTAATTCTGTATTGGACCTGAAGTATATAAAATTCTTTTCTATTCTGTAAGCTTCTACCTTGTCTTAATGATAGTGTCTTTTACTTTGTAGAAGTTTCTCAAGCGAACCTATGTAGTGGAAATTAAGCATTATTTAAGGAAGCTTAGATGGATAGCTTTGGGGTGATCTCCAAAGATCAGAAAGTGATCTCCCTTTCTGAAAAGTGATCTTCAGCTGACCCTGTGTATACATAGCCGTTTAAGAGCCCTCAGACCAACAACCCACTAAGAGCTGACCAAGAACTAACCAAGAGTAGAATGAGGTATCAATGGGGGGACACCAGTGCAAGAATAGATACAACAATACAAAGCTCGACGTCACCAGAAGAAGCAAGTGGTTCTATAGCTTTGACAGATAAACATATCAATGAAGAAGAAACAAAAGGAAACGACCTTAAAAACAGCTTTATGAAACTAATAGAAGCCTTAAAAGAGGATATAAAAAAAATCTCTTAAAGAAATAGAAGACAATACAAACAGAAAATTAGAAGAGATGAACAAATCCCTGACAGAAAATAAAGAAAACCAAGAAAAAGATAACAAACAGGTGAAGGAAATCTAACAGGAATTAAAAATTGAAATAGAAGCAATAAAGAAGGCACAATCTGAGACAAAGTTAGAAATAGAAAATCTGACAAAAAAGACCTGGGACAACTGATTCAAGCATAACCAACAGAATTTAAAAGATGAAAGAGAAAATCTCTGGGGTGGAAGACTCAATAGTGGTAATAGATACGTGAGTTAAAGAAAACACCAAACCAAAAAAGTCGTAACACAAAATGTTCAGGAAATTTGGGACACCATGCAAAGGTCAAACCTGAGAATATTTGTAATTGAAGAAGGAGAAGAATACCAGCTCAAAGGCACAAAAAATATATTCAACAAATTCATAGAAGAAATCTTTCCCAACTAAAGTAAGAAATGCCTATAAAGATACAGGAAGCCTACAGAACACCAAATAGACTAGACTCACATAAAAAAGTCTGCTCACCATGTAATAATCAAGCCAGTAAACCTACAGAACAATGAAAAATACTAAGAGCTGCAAAGGAAAAGGCTAAATCAGCTATAAAGGCAGACTCATCAGAATAAACCCAACTACTCAATGGAAAGAATAAAAGCAAGAAGACCCTGGTCAGACATTATACAGACACTAAAAGTACATGGATATCAACTTAGACTAATGTACTCAGCCAAACTTTTAATCAACAAAGAAGAGTAAACAAGATATTACATGACATAACCAGATTTAATCAATACTTATCTATAAATCTTGCCCTACCCCCCCCAAAAAAAAACTCTAGAGTGAAATCACCAACTTAAGGAAACCAGAAACACCCATGTAACCACAAACAATTGAAAAGCCCACAAAAGCACCCACCACCCCAAAAAAGAAATACAAGCTACTATCAAAAATGACAGAAAATATTGATCATTGATCATTATTATCTCTTAAATATCAATGGACTCAATTCACCTATGAAAAGACACACCCTAGCACAATAGATACAAAACAGAAACCATTCTGTTCATGAAACAAACATACATATTGATTTCAAGAGGGTCTGTTGTTTTGGTCCCCTTTTCATTTCTGACTTTGCTAATTTGGATACTCTCTGCTTTTTGGTTCCTTTGGATAATGGTTTATGTATCCTGTTGATTTTCGCAAAGAAATAACTCTTTGATTCATTGATTCTTTGTATTGTTCTTTTTATTTCAATTGTGTTGATTTCAGCTCTAAGTTTTATTATTTCCTGCCTTTTGCTCCTTCTATATAAACTTGCTTCTAATTGTTCTAGAGCTTTCAGTTGTGTTGATCTCTGGTGTGTGGTATTTCTCTACACTTTTCATGGAGGCACCCTGTGCTATGAATTTTCCTCATAAGACTGCTTTCATTGTATCACATAATTTTGGGTATGTTGTGGATTCACTTTTGTTAAATTCTCAGAAGTCTTTGATTTCTTTCTTAATTTCTTCCTTGACCTAGATGTAGTTTGGTTGAGTGATGTTTAGATTACATGAGTTGGTAGGATTTCTGTAATTTTTGACATTGTTGAACTCTAATATTAGACTATGGTGATCTGATATGGTACAAGGAGGTATAACCATTTTTTTTGTTCCTGTTGATATATGCTTTATGACCTAACATGTGATCAGTTTTAGAGAAGGTTGCATGGGGTGCTGAGAAATATGTGTATTCTTTTTTAATTGGGTGGAAGATTTGGTGTACCTCTACTAAGTCCATTTGAGTCATAATTTCTGATAGATCCCTTATTTCTCTGTTGTGTTTCTGTTTGGTTTACCTATCCAATGGTGAAAGTGGGATATTGAAATCTCCCACTATAACTGTGTCAGATTTGATATGTGGCTTAAACTTTAGTAGTGTTTCTTTTAAATATGTAGGTACCCTAGTGTTGTGGGCATATTCAGAATTGAAGTCTTGTCTTGGTGAATTTTTCCTAAGATGAATAAGTAGTGTCCATCCTGGTCTCTTTTAATTGATCTTAGTTTAATTGTCTATTTTGTTAGATTTTGGAATGGCTACATGAGCTCGTTTCTTCTGGCCATTTGATTGGAAAGCCTTTTCCCCAACCCTTACCTCTGAGCCTATGTCTCTCTTTAAGTTTGAGATGTGTTTCTTGTATGCAGCAGAAGGATGGTTTGTTTTTGTATCATCAGGAAGCATCACCATCTCCAACTTAAAATTATACTATAGAGCTAAAATAATAAAAACAGCTTGGTACTGGGATAAAAACAGACTTGTGGATCAATAAAATTGAATTGAAGATACTGACATTCACCCACACACTTATGAACACTTGATTTTTGACAAAGAGGACATAATTATTCAATAGAAAAAGATAGTATCTTCAACAAATGGTGTTGACATACCTGGATCATAGTGTGTAGAAAAATGCAAGTATATCCAAATTATCATCTTGTACAAAATTGAAATCAAAATGGATAAAAGACCTCAACACAAACCCAGCTACACTAAAGTTGATAGAAAAGACAATGAGAAATAACCTCCAATGCACTGGTACAGATAACCACTTCCTAAATATAACACCAGTAGCACAGACACTAAGAACAACAATCAATATGTGGGACCTCCTGTAACTGAGTAGCTTCTGTAAGGCCATGTAAAGTCAATAAGACAAAATGACAGGCTACAGAATGGAAAATATTTTCACCAACCCTACAAGTGACAAAGGATTGATCTCTAAAATATATAAAGAACTCAAGAGACTAGATCCCAAAACCCTTAATAACCCAATTAAAAAGTCAGGTTCAGAATTAAAATAGTAATTCTCAGCAAAAGAAATACAAATAGCTGAAATGCACATGAAAAAGTGCTCAACATCTTTAGCCATCAAAGAAAAGCAAATCAAAAGTACTGGAGATACCTTACAACTGTCAGAATAGTTAAGAAAAACACAGATGACAGCCTATGCTGGAAAGGATGAAGAGTGAGGGCAACACTCCTCCATTGTTTTTTGGGAGTTTAAACTTTTTCAGCCACTCTGGAATACACTATGTTGGTTTCTCAGAAAACTGGAGATCATTCTCTCAAGGATCCAGCAATACCACTATTGGTCATATACCCTAAAGATGCACATTTACACCTTAAAATCTTTAGCTCATCTATGTTCCTAAAAACATTATTCATAATAGCAAGGACCTAGAAACAACCAAGGTGTCCCTCAACTGAAGAATGGTTTAATAAACTGTGGTAACTGTGTAACATCTATATAATGTAGTACTATACAGCAGTAAGAAAACTGATATCCTAAAATTTGCAGGCAAATGGATGGATATAAAGAATATACTCCTGAGCAAGGTATCGCAAGCCCAGAAAGAGAAGCCAGTGATGTACTTACTCATTAGTGAAGTAAACAAAACAAAACATGTCATTGTTTACAAAAGCTCAAGTTTAGAACATAGCTAAATGACACAGTGCCTCACTATTGTATTAATGGTCTCTGACAGGGGTGTGAGTGAAGTAAGACTTATTTTCTTTAAGGATTTGGCCTCAGGGAGTATAATTATGCTCCAGTAAGTAAATGAGCAGCATGAATTGTCATTTTTGTAAATGGAGATATCATAAGCATTTGTATGAATTTGAGAGGACTGATAACTGAGTTTGATGTATATAAAACACCATGTAATAAATATGTATACATATAAAGAAATATTGATTATTCAGAATGGATGCAAGATATCTCTATATAATTATCCTTCATGTCACATCTTTAAAAAAGATTTCCAGATAGCCTACTCTGAGAATGATTATAGATATCCATAGTAAGTTCATTAGGATGTAACCACTGTGTTAGTTTTTACAAGACTTCACTCAGAATTTGCTACCAACAAGTGAGCAGGAAGCAGTCTTCAGAAGAACTATTCCTTTAATCCAATAATGTTTGTCCTATAAGGGTTATGAATAATTATTATTCTGATACGATAGGTATAAGCTAAATATGAGTTGATGATAGAACAATATTATAGACACAGAAATCCCTGTTAAAGGAGAGAAAGGAGACTAGATTGAACAGATATAGGTGGATCATTGTATCTACCTATAAACAATTATTACCCAAATATGTGCCAAAGATAATTTGCACTGGTATAGATGCTTTTTCATTGGTACAATTATAATATTATTTTATATGCTTACATAAAATTATTTGTATTTTGATACAAATTTAAATCTAAAATTGTTTTATATGTACAAGATAATTTAAAAATTGATACAAATTTAATCTGTAATTGCTGCATTTTACATGTGCTTCTACCTCTGTTTAAAGTATTGTATACATTAATACATATTAGGCATATTATTGTCAATCCCACTATGCAATTTCTTCCTGTTTAAATTATACTAGTCATACCATATGCATATATTTTATTTCTGTTTAAAATGTTTTTGTATAACTCTGTTTAGAAATTTTGTATAATGATATATATTTAGGTTATTGTTATTTTGCACTATAAAATTATATTTCTGTCATACTTGAAGTCAATAGCCAAAATATGTACACCCATTTATAGTTTTCCTATTTTTTCAAGCTTCAGTCTTTGAAAGATAATGATAAGAATTGCAGATCACAGTTTCATAGATTTGCTATGCAACAGTCATGTTGTTTACGTTTCTCAAATATATAACAGAATATGTCAGATAATCAGAACTTTCCATCAACTTTATAGATCTAGTTAATATGGCATTCAATATTTTATTATTCAGAATTTGACCATGAAAGGCATGACAACTCCAGGAATCAATGTTCCTTTCCCAAAATGGTATTTGGCATCAAAGACACTACACAAAGAGTTTGTATTTTTTGATGGACACTGACCTGTTGGCCAAGAACTGCCATGCCTCTACTGCTGTCAGTATGCACACTGTCCTATACAGACATACAGGATGAAAGATAGAGACTTCAAAAACCTGCCAAGACAAGATAAGATGGTTTCTCCAAAAAAGCCCTACTTTGGAAGAGATCTGCCAGATATAGGATAAGCCTGTAGCCAAAAATGGTGGATTATCCAACTTTGCAGAAAAACCATGGGCGATTGTCCAGGCAGCTGACTCACACTATCCTCTCCTAAATATTGAATGCTATTCTTTTGTGCTTCCAGCTTACTAATGTAATATATTTTTCTTCTCAAGTCTTTGGTGGGGTTGAAGACTAGGTAGTTAAGCTTAGCATCATCTCATATCTAAGAGCATTCAGGTATTGGATTCATATTATTCAAAATAAACAGCATTAAAGTAATCCTTGTACATTGCCACTTACTAATATTCTAGAAATTTAAGAAATGCATTAAATTTGTTTTTTTAAGTATAGTTTGACCTTGTTTATATTATTGTCCTTCCCTCTCCCAGATATTATCTTATAATTATTCATATTTTATATAATCTTATACTTAGTTTAAAACTTTCTTAGTTAGAAAAAGGAGGGAGATGTAGTGGGATTCAGGCATTATTTGAGAAAGCTTAGAGGCCTATTTTTGGGGTATCAGTACCCTGAATGGGGTATGGTCAGACCCATTTGAGACCTGGGACACACTGATCTTTCTGTTTTGTTGTTCCTACATTTTCAAGGGGGCAGATGGAACAAACCATTGGGGCACATTTCCACTCTCCAAGAATTGTCTTAAGGATAAATTTTTCTAACCTCTTAATAAACCTTAATACGTTGTATGCTATATTGAAAGTGAATAATTATGCAATAAACCTATTTTTTGTTGTTTTTACTGCCTATGCTAATGGTGTTTAATAATTCTCTTTCTGGGTGTACAACTTCAAGGTATTACCCACTTTCTCTTCTATTAGTTTCAGTATATTAGGTTCTAATTTGAGTTAAGTAATTTTGACTTAAGATTTTTTAGTTCTTAGAGTTTTTAATGACTAAATATCAGCTATTAAAATATGTTGAAGTAGATGCAGATGCAACCCAAATACCAGTTTTCAGATAGTTTAGATTATTTACATTTATAGTCATTTAGGCACCATTTCTCCATTCATATTAATCCATATTTTTTTGTGGTTACATTTTATTCTCTGGAAAAAGAACATTTATTCTTCATTCATTGACACTGTCTTGCCATCAGTGCTGCTTTAATTTCTTGCCTAAAGTTCTGTTTTGATGGGTGAACATTCCCCTCACTTTATGTTTAAGCTTTGTTCTCTTCATTTTGCAAAAATGCTATGTAGTCTTCCTCTCAGTCTTGAAATATTTCATGGTACCAGCAAATTTGTTTTCCTGCTCTTGAAAAGACATTATTTTGCATTATAATTGAATCCTTAATAGGTTCTTCTGTCATTAGGAATTTTCAGTTTCTTTCATAGAGTCTTAGGCATATATAGCCACAAACCCACAAATTGAACATTGTTTATTATTCACTTTATTTCAACATTATAGTTTCCAACACTATCAATTTCTATTTTTATACTAATACTTGTAGTTTAGACTTTTGTAAGCAAATTGGAGATTAATGTCATGCTTATATAAGCAGTCTACACCTTTGTTCAAAGCATAAAGAAGTAGTAGAAGAACTATAGAGGCTTGATTTGAGCCTTGTGGAAGATGAAATATATTGATCTACTTGCTTTCTTGTACCTGCAGCCATCTTATTTCACTGGTACTAAGGTTTAATGATTCTATCTTTTCTCCAATTTATATTTCTGACACCTTTATTAAAAAGTAGATGTCAATAGCTGCATAGATTTATTTTTAACCTTTTATTTAGTTTGATTGACCAATATGCACTGTTTTGTGCCAGTACCATGCTGATTTTATTGCTATAGTTTAAACTACAATTTTAAATAGGGAATACTGAGATGTGCAAAAATTCTTTTACTTTTTAGAACTGCGATAGCTATCTTGTTTTAGTTTTGCAATTTTTTTCATGAGTAGGGAATTCATCTTACAAGTTCTGTAAAGAACTGTGCTAAACTTAGGATGGAGATCGATTTGAAATTTATAGATTTCTCTTAGTAAGATGGCCATATTTTACTATAGTAATTTTGTATATCCATGATAATTAAAATGTTTTTATCTTCTGATACTTTTTCATTTATTTTTTCAAAGACTTTGAGGTTTTATTTCACAGTCATTTATTTGCTTGTTTAGTTACTTCAACATATTTTACATTATTTGTTACTAGTATGAAGGATTTTGTTTTCATTGATTTTTCTCAGTTAGTTTGCCCTTTATATATAAAGCTACTGTTTTATATTTTTGTTGATTATATATCAATCCTATAGGCTGGGGTTCATGTCAGATATAGAAGTCTTTTGGCAAAATTTTTGGGATCACTTATGTATATTATCATATCATCTATAAATAATAAAATGTTGACTTTTTCCCAATTTGTATCTCCTTAATAACATTCAGTTGTCTTATTCATGTGAAAGTTTAAGTAATATACTGAATAAATAATAGAAGAGTATACAAACTTTTCTTCTTTTTTTTAGTGGAATTTTAATTTTCTCCATTTATTTTGTTTTTGGCTATATGCTTGCTATCAAGTGTTTTATTGTATTTAAGTACTGCCCTTATATCTCTAATCTCTAAATGACTTTTAATATAAAGTTATATTATTATTTTGCCAATGGTTTTATATAATAGGATAATAATGTGATTTTTTTCGTCATAGTTAATTTTTGTAATGAATTACATTTACAAATTACATGTATTAATTTTGTATGTTAAACCATCTTTGCATCTCTGCAGTGAAGCCTATATGATCATAGTGAATGCTCTCTTTGAAGTGTTATTGAATTTGGTTTGTGACTATTTTAATGACTGTGTTTGTGTGTGTGTGTGTGTGTGTGTGCGTGTAAAACTATGTTCAAAAGGAAAATTGGTTATTTTATTGGGTTTTTATGTTGTTTGTGTATCAGTGTTACTGTGGCCTTATGAAATAAATTGAACAATGTTCTCATGCTTTGTGAGATTACAAATTGTGCTTTCATTTTGTGGAATAATTTAGGAGTATAACACTTACCTATTTAAGTGATACTACTATCTGATCTTGTTTTTTTTCCCCTTAGTTTGGAGACATTTAATGATTGAATCCATTTCGTAGTGTTTTTTTGTCTATTTAAATTGTTTTCCTAAACTTGATGCAATTTTGGTAAGTGATATCTATCAAAAATTTATCAATATCCTTCATAATTTTTAATTTTATGATGTAGAGGTTTTTAAAGTATGTTGTAATCATTTTCTAGATTTTCTCCCTTTTGTTGTTATGGACCCATTTTTGTTTTTGATTTTCTTAAGTTGAACATTTTTCTCCATGTTTTCAGTACTTTAATCATTTGTTTATCTTGTTGATTGTTTCAACAAATAACTTTTTTATTGACTTTTTGATTTGCTCTCTGTTTTTATTTCATTATCTTCACACCTCAATATGATCATAAATGCTATGAGCTATCCTCCTGGAGCCTCTCTTATTATGTCCCATAAGTTTCAGTATAGTGCATTTTCGTTTTCATTAAATTCTAGAAAATATTTTATTTCTGTCTTGTCCTAATTTTTAATTAAGCAATGAGTTGTTCATTTTTTATAAATTTGTAGTCTTTCTTTTGTTTCTCCCATTGTTGTTATCTAGATTTCTCCATGAAAGTTTGATAAATTTCAGGGTTTATTTCAAGTTTCTTATTTCTATAGAGACTTGCTTTGTGTTTGTGTATCTGGTCAGCTTTGGAGAAAGATTCATGAGTTGCTAAGAAGAAATTATATTTTCTTCGTTTGTTTGATCAGAATAATCTGTAACTATATGTTAGGTTCATTTGATTTATAATTCCAGTTAGCTTCAGCATTTTTCTGTTTAGTTCTTATCTGGATAACCTTTACCCTGGTTAGAACAGGGTGCTAAAGTACCATTAACAGTGCTTTAGGGTTAATATGTTACTTAAGCTGTTTCTTTTTGTAAAAGTGGATGTCCAAATATTTGAGAAATTGTTAAAAATTCAAATGTCATTTGCTGTAGAATATTGCTGTTGTAAATTTTAAAGATAACTTACTCTAATTGGTTTAATAAAATGATGACTGGACAGTAGACAGAGAGAAAGTATAGGTGGGGCAACCTAACTAAGATAATTCTGGAAGAGAAAAGGCATAGCAGGGTAACAGAGGATGCCAACTAGAACCAGAGAAAGAAAAGAGAATACTGCATTGTGAAAAGTTACCAAGCAACTTGACTAAAAATAGATAGAATTATGGGTCAATTTAAATGTAAGAACTATTTATTAATAAGCCTAAACTACTGATCCAGCATTTACTATAGTATTAAGCCTCCTAATCAATTATTTAGAAAGCATAGTTTCTAGGTATTTGAGAGCTTCTTGTGGGAGAGAAACTTACTGACTACAAATGGTGCTTTAATGTGGTACATATGCATCCACATAAAGCTTGAGAAAGCTTTGAGAGTGTTTTATAACACAGAAATGGAGAAAAAAATTCTATTATGTCTCTCAAGTGGGCCATCATACAGAGTAGTGTACAGCTTGAGCTACAAGGCAGGTTCTCACAGTCTCACAAAAGCCTTGGAACAAGCAGGAGCTGCATAGGATGTATTTAAGGTTTTTATTCATAGAAATAATAACTGCAATCAAGCACAGCTTCATAGTAACAGCATTTTTTCAGGCAGGTTCTGTTTGTGAACAACAAGGAAAAAGAGGTGAGGCTCTTTTAACATAGGATTTCTGACTCAGTTTTGAAAGCAAAGGCTACATGCCTTTTTAAATATTTTCTGCTGGCAAACACTTAAATGATGTTTATGACCAGGAGCCATCTGTGCTATACTTGGTAGTAGTGTAGATGCTAAAATTTCACAAATTATGTGTGATAAACATGCTTCCTGCCAGTGCCTGTACCATGAAGCTAGGCTTCACAGACCAAGGAGTTGGGAGGAGTCAACCACCATAGCTCAGCCTGTAATCCTAGCCATGCCTTTTTAGCAGATTAAAACCTCCAGTAGTAATAAAAAAAAAGTGATATACAGTAAAGACACATTCAGATAAAAAAAACTAAATAATTTACAGTGTGTTTGAAATATACATAGGGTGGGGAGAAAAATAAAAAAATATATAGAGAACGTGCTTAAAAATAAATAGAATAAAAAATAATGAAACACAAAAATAGAATATATGCAGAATCTGAATTTTGTAGGTAATTGTGTTGTCTTTGAGATTTGTTCACTGTGCAGGAAGAAAAAAGCTGCTTAGAGACATTGGATTATAAATATGGCTAGATTAAAAAAACCTATATATTTTCAAAATATATTGATTTCAACATTTAATGAGGTTTTGTTTCTATTTCCACAAAAATTAAGAAGAAAAATTAAACTAAAAAAGTAACCAAATTAATCCATCCTATTACCTATCAAAATAGACTTCTAAGCAAAATTAATCAAAAATGTACTTCTTAGTCATTAAAGAAAAAAAGTCACCAAGATTACATTTTAATTGTTATCACTGATGCTCAACTAATGAGCACAACCACTTTGCTAAGGAAACACTGCAAAAGCTAAAATACACTTATTGATACTTAGACATTGTTAGTGGAAGATTTCAATATACTACTCTCAACAAGAGATGTTCTTCCAATAAAAACTAAACAGAGAAATATTGTAACTTGCAGGAGTTTTAAAACAAATAGTTTTAACAGACATTTACAGAAAATTTCATCTAAACACATCAGAATATAGTTCTTCTTAGTACCCCACAGATCTTTTTCTAAAACTGACCCCATACTCAGTCAAATAGTAAGTTTCAACACATATGAATACCTGATTTTTATAAAGAATCCAGTCCAACTATAGGAACACCTGACTCACTCTTGAGGGAGGGGGGAAAGAACTGGATTTGGCCAGAAGTGGAGACTGATCTAAGCATTATTGGGTCAGTGGGACCATAGGACTGTCTGCTCCCTGCCAGGGAGGGGATGGGGAGTTGCAGAGAAGAAAAATGACCAGATGTGTTGGGAGGGGGAAGAGACCTTGAATAAGGATATACAGGGATGGAAAAAAAAATTCAGAGGGAAAGATGAACACAAAGAAAATATATGTGTAGCAATCTTATTTGTATTTCTACCCTTGATAAGCCATGCTTATGATTCTTATCCTCTGTATA